>VDFB02277432.1:0-103074 GCA_007258455.2 Sequoia sempervirens
TAGTTTGGTTAACTTATCACTTGTAAGAATTTTATGTCTTAAAGCCAACCAAGCAAAGCTTCCTGCTTTTGGAAGCACCATCGAGTTCCAAAAAAATGAGTAAGCTCTTTGTTTGTGCAAGTGTTGCTCCTTGCTAGTTAAAGCTACATAACCTTGCTTAACTGTATACTGACCATTCCTTGATGGGGCCCAAATGATCCTATCACTCTTATTTGAAAGAAAAACAACTCTGTTTTTTAAAAGCTTTTGCAAAAAATCAATCTCATTAGGTGGAATGGGTAAACCGGAAAAATATTTCCATGTCACAACACCAATAAAAACATTCACAGAGTTAACATAGTCAATCAATTTAATACCCCAATTTACTGAGAGATAGCCTTCTGCAACTACCAACTCTTGGTAGGAATTTAATGGCGGTTGACCATTCCATGAATCATTCCAAAAGTGAACATCCTCTCCATTGTGCACCTCCCATGAAATGTATGAGACAATAACATGTCGACATGCTAACATGAAGTTTCAAATAGCCGAGCCATTAGGAGGATTTGCAATGGTCAATATTCTAGAAGGAGATTGATTATCTAAATATTTCGATTGCAAAATACCACACCACTTCAGGTTTGGCTTAGAGTACATGTACCAAATCAACTTAGCTCCAAATGCCATGTTTCTTGCCATTAGATCATGCAGACCCGCCCCACCTTTAAGATTTTCTGTGCACATTTTCTCTAAAGAGATTAAAGGAAATTTTCTGTGATCATCCATATTTCCTCTCCACAAGAAGCCTCTAATCAACTTTTCAATTTGAGCAACACTCAATTTGGGCGCTTTTAAAACAAGATAAAAATTTGGAATGGATGAAAGGACTGATTTTATTATCAAAATTCTGTCTGACAGTGAGAGCCATCTTGCTTTCCATTAAAGAATCCTAGCCTTGATTCTTTCAATGATCTTGCCCCAATATGCAGGTTTGTTTGAACCCATGAAGAGAGGAATACCTAAGTATGTGCACGGAATTTCTACCACTTGAAAGCCCAAAATCTTCACAATCCTTCTTCTAAGGGGAGCACTAGTGTTGAAAATATAAATTTTTGATTTAGTTGCATTTATCTTTTAACCAGAAACAAAAGTATACTTATCTAGGATACACTTCATTTGAGTTGCCTCTTGAACTGAAGATTTCCCAAATAAAGAAGTATCATTTGCAAACAAATTATGAGTCACTGTGATATTTTTTTGGGGAATTAAGATACCCTACCATAAGCCCTAGGAGTGCACTTAATCAATCTACTCAATGCTTCAACCATTATAATAGAGAGGGAAGGAGATAAAGGATCTCCTTGTCTTACTCCTTGGGTTGAACTGAAAAAACCCACTGATGCCCCATTAATAATGACATAAAACTTTGCAATTGAAATACATGAGTAAATCCATTTGCACCACTTGTGACTAAAACCAAAATTTTGCAAAACTTGCATAAAAATTTCCAGTTCACTTTATCGTAAGCTTTTATCATATCGAACTTCACAATAAAGGATGGGATATTATGCTCTTTAATAGAATGCAAGGCCTCATGTGTAATGATGGCACCCTCAACTGTCTCTCTCCCTGGAACAAAACCACCTTGTGCAAGGGGGATTATCCTTGAAATAAGAGGCTGAAGATGAAGATAAATAGCTTTTGTAATAATCTTATACATTGAGTTACACAATGAAATTGGCCTAAAGTCTACAAAAGTTTTTGGATCTTTGACTTTTGGAATAATGACAATGTTTGTTGTATTGAACTGCTTAAGCATAGAATCAGTTCTTCTTGACTCTTCAATTTCCATTAGTAAATCTACACCAATAAATTCCCAACACTTCTGAAAGAAGAGAGCTATAAAACCATCTAGCCCTAGAGCCTTTCCAGGAGATATGGAAAAACCCACCTGTTTGAGTTCTGAAAGTGTAAAAGGATTTAAAAGCAAATCATTATCATGGTCAGAAATCAGACTTGGCACTGAAGATAGAAGCTCTTGAAACTGGGCATCTACTGAATGATCTTGAATGGAAGAAACTGAAAGCAAATTTGAAAAAAAATTCACTCCTTCCTTTAGAATATCACTTTCCTTTGAAAGGACTTCCCCTGAGATACTATCCTGAATTGAAAAGATGGAGTTCGTAGCCTTTTTCACTTGAGGAGACATATAAAAAAAAATTGTATTTCGATCTCCATCCCTTAACCATAATTCTCAAGATTTCTGCCTCCAATATTCCTCCTCCCTTGCAAGTAATTTTTCCCATTTTGTTTGAAGTGCATGCTGCAGATCAAAAGTTTGAGGATCAAGTCCAAGTTTAATAATATGTTAATTTACTTCTTCTAGCTGCTTAAACACTTTTTCTTTTTGGTGGAATACATTCTTAAAGACATGTATGTTCCAATGCTTCACTTGCTGCTTGACATGCTTCATCTTTTTGCAAAATTGAAACATCTTAGACCCCTCTACAAAAGGGTGCATAAACCCACCATTGATGCAAAAGGTGTAAAAAATCTGGGTGGCAAAACCACATTTTTTGAAATTTAAAAGAAGATTTTCTGGCCTTACATGAGTTTGAAGATGATAAATATAAGTAGATTGAATAATGATCGGAACCTGTAAAAGACAAAATATTTGAAACTAACTTGAAGCCTTCAGCCGACCAATTTGAAGAGACCAGAAACCTATCCAATCTCTCTGCAATCTGCAAAAAATTTCTTCTTCAATTGGTGCATGTAAACTTACCTTTCTCAGGCTTTACATCTATGAGAGCATTTTCTTGAATGAAAGAAGCAAAGTCTTCCATTGTCTTAGGAGGGGGAAAAATACCACCATTTTTCTCATGGAGAGAAGAAATTGCATTAAAGTTGCCTACTAGTAATAATTTATGTCCCAAAGAGCTTTCTTATTAGATGTTGTTGTTGGACCATAAACATTAAAGAGCTTAAACTTCAAATCAAAGCTTTGAACCCCCAACAACTGCCAACTCCTTTCGTTCTTTACTAGCTCTATTGTGACTATTTTTGGATTCCACAGTGTTATGAGACTGCTAGAAGCACCATTAGCCGGAGAAGAGAGAGCTTTCCATTTAGACCATTTCTTAATTGTACTGTCAAATAAAGCATCAACCAATTTAGACTCTTGGATAAGCACAATATCAGCTCCACAAACATCTAGCTGTTGTTTGATCTGAGCCCTTTTGTTAGGGGCATTAATGCCCCTGAGATTCTAAGAAATGATTCTCATTGCACTCGAGGAGAGCAATATGCTCTCCTTGGACGTTTGTTAGTTGAAGGTGTAAAACTCCCATTCAAAGTTGCTTGCAAACAAGCCTCAATTTCCTCCTTTAACTTGGTAGTACGCGACTTTCTCCCTCTTTTCCCTAGGGACTTCTTGACAATAGATTGTGCCAAAGGAGTTTGTGAAATTGACAGAGATTGGGAAAAATAAAAATCATGTTTCCCCCCAAAATCATTCTCCAAGTTGTTAACACCATTCAAATCTCTAGACAAGCAGGGAGAAGAAATCACTGTTTCCTCAAAATCATTCCCCTATCTGCTAGCCCCATTCTTTTCAGTGGGAATAGGTGAAGAAACCAACATTGTTTTATTTGGGGACTGAGAATCTTCTTGATCTATTTCATGAGTAATTTCATCTATCAAATTCACCCCTTCAGAAATGAAGATTGAATCAACCAAAACTTCCAACTCACCTTGTGCTAACATATTTGCAAACTTTACAACATCCAAATCTTCAAAAACAAGATCCTCCACTATGCTAACAACATTGTAGCTATCCTTTTTTGCATTAGAATTTGAAACCCCTGAGTCAAACATTAGAAACCTTACAACATCATCCAACTGACATTCTGAAATGGCCTTAAAGGACGGTGTATAAAGTCAGATTGAGTGAGAAAGGAATACACTTTTTAACCAATGCATATTCTCCTTTAAATAGTCTTGAGATACATAAATTGAAACCTTCGACTGGCTAGCACATCGCTTAACTACTGACGTGGAACTAACCAAACTGCAGGATGTGCCATCAGGAATAATATTGCTTGTCTTTTCTAAACTAAGGCCAACTATCTGAAGAGAGGTTTGAGAGATAACAGCTGAAGAAATAACCATTTCACCAACATTCTTGGATCCCACACTCACAATATGATGACTGCCAATTTCTTGAATGGATTCTTCCCGGTGAGGTGAGGATGGGACAGTGGAAGCTTGTTTATCTTGGCATTTAGAAGCCTTCTGACCAACACTATTCCAATGAAGAAAAACATTATGCATGTTTTCCACAAATAAATCTTGACCCAAAGACCATTTCTTGTAGATATGTGGAGTTGAGCAAGAAAATCTTTAGTAGTATCAATCAAAACACACACTCGAACTGGCTTGGATGGATTAGTAAAAAAATTATAGTCATGCTTCAAAAAAATTCCCACATAATTTTCCATTATTTCTACCATTTTGAGCTCTCTATACTCAAGTGGAAAACCATGCAACTAAATCCAAAATGGTACAAATCTAACAAGAAATTGTTTCGGATTAAAATTTGGGCACCATGGCTGAATGAATAAGCTAGAGCCCTGATAAATCCAAGATTTAACCTTATAGACTGCATCCATATGGCTTTTGTCCTTGAATGAAAATCCCAGAGTTCTCATCTAAGTAAAAAACCTGCTTAGCCCCTTCCCATTCTTGAAATAGAAAATCTTGAAGAGACAGTAAATCAAGTGATAGATTCCAAAACTTACAAACTAAAGCCTTTTGACAAAGATCTTGAGTCTGAGGATTAAGGTATTCGTTTGAAAAGGATATCTTTACAAAACATTTTTGAAGCTTTTCCTAATCTTGAGAGGGAGATTTCTTGACATACACCAGATCCTCTTTTTGAGATTCTTCCTTTCTCTTCCTGCGAAGATCTCTTCATTTTTTACGCTTAACATTTCTTCGGTTCTTTTTCTTTCGCACATTTTTTTCCCTTCACCTTGTTTATGAGAAACACCCTCTTTATTTGAAACTGCTTGTGAAAGATGATTAGTACCAGACTGAGGCAACTATTTTGAATTAGTACTCTAAAATTTCTAATGAATGTGATTCTGCTTTTGCATGCCCTGCTAAGCTCGAGTAACATCTCCCACCACTGGAACTTTTGGCTTGGGGTTGCTATTGTTAACTTCTGATTGTGCATGCTTGGGGTTTTTCTCATAAGAGACTTTTCTCTAGACCTTAATGTGGTTAGGAACAAAACCCTTACCAGAATGAAAACCCTTCTTATTTTGTTGGTTATATTGATAAACTGGATTAAAGCGAGCACCATTATTATCAACTTTAAGAGGATGGCGTGAAAGATTTAAATACCCATTTGATTCCTTAATCCCATCTCCTCTTTGCACAGAGGACTTATTATACGAAACCCTACCTGAAGAGTTCCTACGCAAATCCCCACCAATATCCCTATTGTTTATAGTTGGTCTTGACTTTTCAGAACGAAGACTTCCATCTTCCCAAATATCAAAAAAAGGTCGTTTTCCATGAAGTAGATGACGAGATTGATGAAATGGCACCCAATTTGGTCGAGCAAACCGATGTCTACCATTCTGCCAGCCCTGACCAACTGCATGCCATGTAGGATGTCCCTGTTGATTGCTACAATTCTGATCCTGACGTCCATAACCATGAGGGGCCCGAGGAGCAGAGAACCTACCATTTTTCAAAATATGGCCATTAGCCTGTCAATTCCTATGAGATGCCATTAAATTGTAATTTATAATATGATTTTAGAACAATGAATTTGAATAAAGGAGTATTTGTTGCTGCAATTATTTTTGAAGGAAGAGCCTTGCCTGTGAGTTTTCTTTTGTGTTTGAGAATGGTTGTTTGAGAGAGGGGTGTACCCTCTGTGTCATGACACTAGATGATTGATTTTCATGTGTTTTGTGGCTCATAAATTGAATATTTCTTCACCAAATTGGAGGAGGAAAAATTCCAACGCCTAGGTTGTAGGAGGCCATTTTTGACATCATGTAAGTCCTCTTGGAATTTAAAATTTGTAGTAATAAAAGAGGGAAAAGAATATGGATGCCTAGTAGTGGAGTGGTGGAGGATAATTTTACAAAAGAATTCAAATTTCTTGTCGAAAATGAATGAAGGGGGTGTAATGTGGGGAATGGAAACACCCAACAAAGGGGAGTGGATGAAAATGCAACTTGGATAGAGGTAACCACACCCACGTGAGAAAAGAGAAGAACATGAAAGGAAATGGGAGAAAAATGAAGAGTTTTAGAAGAAAAATACCAGTGAAGTCTAGTTGGGACATCTTGGAGGGTAGCATTAGAGCTTTGTGGCTGCATATGTTGTTGTTGGTGGTTGATTTTAAGACTCTAGAATCTGATTTGAAATTGTTGATTGAAAAATAAGATTAGGCCATGTTATGTCTTATTTTGCTTTTAAAAAAGATTGCATTTTCTTATGGTATTTATTGCACAACCGTATAAAGCAATTCAAGAAAATGCAAGATTGGTCTAATAAAAGGATTGTACTAAATAGAAGTCTATATTAATGCAATAAAGAGGTTTTTGATAAATTGATCCCTTAATTGTGGTATTTTTTAATTTTGTCAGGTAATAAATACAAGTCTTTTGTTTTGATCATGGATCTCTTATTTAGACTAGGCCATTTGAGGTAGTCCTATTTTTGTGTGGATTCATTTTAAGAGTCACCATTAGAGATAATGGTGAACCTTTCTTTCAGTGCTTTCAATATCAATTTGCTTTGATGTGGGAAATGAAAGGTTAGATAAATATGGATCTCTTATTCAAACTTTTAATAAATAAAAGAATTGCATTTTCTTGAATTGCATTAATATAGAAGTCAAAATAGACTTGTATAAAGTAGGTTGATATTCACCAAATTAATAGACTTGTATTTCTTGTAATAAAGTAGGTTGATCTTCAAAAAAAAGAGTGAAAAGTGGATGGTGTAGAGCGGAGCAGGCTCGTAGAGCAGTGCGGCTGCGAAAGTTGGTTAAGCAGAGAAGGATGGTGAGACTGTCAACACAAAGTTGCGATGGGGGGATGAAGCGATCAAGTAAGGGCCAGGGGAACTACATGAGGAATATACACCTCAGTGGGTTTTCTCACAGGGGAGATGGGTGGATAAGTGTGACCCATTTTATTGGAGGTAAGAAACAACACCTGCGGAAGGAATCAGACCTGGTCGCAAAAGACATGATACACCAGAATCTTTGTTGAAGCAACATCAAACTATGGAACGACAAAACCCGACACCTTGGTAAAGGATAAATAAAAGGTGAAAGGAATGGGTGGAGAGGTCGGCACGCCAAAGATCGAGCAATAAACAAAGGGCGAGGAGCAAGTGGAATGCACAGAAGCCTGAAGAGAGACATGCTATGGTGGAGGAGTGTAACCCTAACCAGAAGGTCAAAGAAGGAGTTTTGGAAATCGAAGTCACTAAGGAAATCAAGGCTAATGCGACAATACTTAGGGATTTCACACATTCATCTGTCGTTTCATCAGTGGAACACTTGATCGAGCCTCGATCAAGAATTGGATTCAGGAGTAATGGGAAACAAAAGTTCTGATAAGATTCTTGCCGAAAGGATTCTTTATGGTGGTTTTTGCAAATGAGGAAGCAAAAAAGCGGGTCACGGAGGGTGAATTATGGTTCATGAATGGTAACCCCCTGTACATGTAGCCCTGGAATCAAAACTTTGATCTGGTAAAGATGCGGCCATATGACCAACCTATACGGATTAGGCTCTACAATCTTCCGTTGGAGTATTGGATTGGAGATTGTTTAGAAAAAAATAGCCGCTCACTGGGAACCCTAATGGAGATTGATATGGGCATCCTAGATGGTGATCTCTACAAATATGCCAGATTGAACATTGTGGTGATTGGCACCATTCCTCATAGGATCTACCTTCTGGTGAATGGAGAACGCTGGTTACAGGAGATTGAAATTGAAGACTCAAAAAAGTATTGCATCAATTGCGGTGTGTGGGACCACAATGCTTTAGATTGTATTAAGGAATGAAGAAAGTTTGGAGAAAGAAGCCACAAGAGAACTGATTAACTCCTGTTCCTAGGCCCGCTTCTGTTGTTTCTACAGAGAGGGAAACCCAAATGGGAGATACCTCAAAAAGTGGCGAGGCCTTGGCGGCTTTGGAAAAACGCTCTGAGACACTGCAAGAGGAAAAGCATGTGGATGACACTCATCCAAAGTCACTACCCCAGGAGAAGAGTCAAGAATTGAAGGAAAAAAAAGGAGCTAAGGTAGCATCTTTGGGAAGCGAGGACCTCGATTCAAATGTAGACCCAAATGACGAGTTGGATGTCATTGACGACAGATGCATCTTCCAATCAACGAAAAAACAACTGGGTTTGGGAAATGTCAACATTTCCGCAATCCACAAGGTAGGAAGTCCTTCAAGCAATTGAGGGAATATGAGGTAGTAGCAAAGAAATCCACCAACATCACCAAATTTCTAAGTACTAATGGAGGAAGCCACTCCCTTGGGAAACAATGAAGATTACAACATGGAATGTCGAGGGCCTAAAGGGTCTGAAAAACAACTTAGTGAGGCATCAACTTCAAAAAAGCATAGCAACATAATATCAAGTTATGAGAAACAAAGCTATCTAGGAGAAGAAGGGTGCCAATATTGGAAAGGACATTTTCAAGATTCTTGGGGTTCCACGGGGGGTTTAGGAATATTGTGGAAGGAGGTTACGGTCTCTATGGAAGTCATCAATTCATCATCAAATTGGATGGTAGTGAAGGCTTACGATCTTGGCCTCAATTGTCATTTCTTGATCATTAAAAACTCAAATGGCATTCCTATAGTGATTACAGGCCCATCTCACTTTGTAACACCATTTATAAGGTGGTTGCCAAGGTGGTTACCAATAGATTCAAATTGGTATTGGGGAAAATAATATCCACATAGCAGAATGGTTTTGTCCCTGGTCAGGAAATCACATATGCATCTTGCTTATCAATGAGGCTGTACACACTCTTAAGACAAGTAGGAAGGCAGGGATGATAATCAAATTGGATGTTTACAAGGCATATGATAAAGTGTGTTGGAACTTCCTTCTGAAGGTCATGGAAAAGATGGGGTTCGACAGTCATTGGTGCGAGCTTATCTCTTATTGCATCTCCACTGTCCAGTTCTTGGTCTCTGTAAATGGAACACTCCATGGTTTTTTTCAAGCCGCCAACGGTCTCAGATAAGGTGATCCCATATCACTGTTCCTATTAGTAATTATGGTTGAATCCCTAAGTTGCGCCATCAAAAGCAGAAGCCAACAACTGGATTGGAAGGGTGTGCGGGTGGCACCAAATGTAGATCCGGTAATGCACTTGCAATTTGCAGATGATACCACTTTTCTTGGTGAGGAAAGCATTAGGGAAGCTAGATGCATCAAAGGGGTGCTCACCGAATATGAAGAGAAGTCGGGCAAAAAATGAACAGGGATAAGTCATGTGTATACTTCTTCAACACAAGGTTGCTTGTGCAACAGGCTATCACTGCTATCTTGGGGTTCCAAGTGGGGAAGCTACCGACTAAATTTCTTGGAGTTCAAATTTTTGAAGGGGTGTGCAAGGAAAAACATTGGGATGAGGTGGTTGGAAAGTGTAGAAACAAGGCAATGGCGTGGAAGAATAACTGGCTCACATTGGCTAGGAGAATTACGATGGAAATTTTTTTCTTGTCAGCGATTCTGATGTATACAATGTCATGTTATGAAGCCCCTGCAAAGGTGGAGAATGACATGGAAGATGTACAAGTTCCCTGAGAAGTTGTGGTGTTGTATCTTGCAGGATAAATACTTGGATAACATGGAACCATTGAGAATTTTAACAGTAGCAAACATCGAGGGTGGATCGACAGTGTGGAAGTACATAACAAAATGCAGGTCCTTGATTACTTGCCACCTCTCGTGGAGAATTGGGAATGGTAGGCAGGCATTGTTCTAGATGGACTCTTGGGATGGCTATAAAAGTCTGACATTTTTTTTTGATCTAGATCAATATGTGGGAAGGCTACAAGTGAATTTTGGTAACAAGGTGGTGGACTATGTACGTTAGGAAGAAGACGCATTAGGTGGCCATACCAAGTGGATAGAGGTCGATACTTTTCCATTGCCACAAGAATTGAAAGGGGCAGTGGCTCGGGAATTAAGCAATAGGACGGTTAACCTAAGCAATAGGGAGGATACAATTATATGGTGTGGGGCTGCATTTGGAGAGTACTTGGCCAAATTGGGTTACCGTCTCCAAATCGTACAAGGAGAGGAGAAGACATGGATGGCTACCCTCTGTTGAAAGTGTGAGGTGCTGCCCAAAGCAGGGGCCTTTCTTTGGGTAGCCTTACATCAGCGCTGCTTAACTAGAAAAAGACTAAAGAGAATTGGGATTGCTGGCCTGTCTAGATGTGCACTCTGTGAGCAAGCGAAGGAAGGCGTGGATCATTTGTTTCTCTCATGTCCTGTGGCTACCTCTTGTTGGGATTGGTTGCAAGG
This sequence comes from Sequoia sempervirens, assembly GCA_007258455.2. Lineage (NCBI taxonomy): Eukaryota > Viridiplantae > Streptophyta > Pinopsida > Cupressales > Cupressaceae > Sequoia > Sequoia sempervirens. Next base: position 10,575 of record VDFB02277432.1, read on the forward strand.
GATATTTCGCTTCTAGGGACCAAGACATTATAAGCTTTGGGATTTGTTAACCAATTGGCCAATAGCAAATAAGAATGGCTATTGGTATGGGATTTGGATAATGGCACCTTCATTGGTAGTTTGGCATATATGGAAGGAGAGGAACAGGTGAATCTTCAAGAAGGGATCCCTAAATTGAGACCAACTTATTGTAAAGATCCAAGGAGCCATCATTGAGACATCAAATAATAGAACCAACATTAGTTCCAAGACAAAATTTATGAGGTGGGATGAGGAGATTTAGAAGGCTTGGAATGACCTCAAAATTCCTAATTCTACGACAATTAGGGTAAGCAAGGTCAATAGGAAAGAAGTGCATTGGACACATCCAGTGAGATTAAAATGGAAGCTAAATTTTGACGAGGCTGCCAAAGGAAATCCTGGTTGAGCAGGGGTTGGATGTATAATTAGAGACCCAAGTGGCAATTATGTGTGGGTAGCATCAAAAAATTTGGGTGTTCGCTCCAACAACATAGCTGAGATGGAGGCTTTGTTGTTAGGCTTACAATTGTGCATCCAAAATGGCATTGATTCAGTGAAAATCGAGGGTGATTCGCAGTTATGTGTTTAGGCAATCACATAAGGGAAATCGCCAAAATGGAGGATTGGCAATTGGATTGAACCTATTAAGAAGCTCCTAGGAAAGCTCAATAACTTCTCCCTTGTACATGTTTATAGGGAAGCAAATAGAGCCATTGATTTGTTGGAAAATTGAGAATCTCAAGAAGATTTGGTAATAGTGGATTCCACCACAAGGCGATGGCCAGGGCTACAGGACATCATTGACCAAGATAATACTAGGAGTTGGGACGATACTCTTTGTGTTTCCTCGGGCCCGTGAATGGACGACTAGGTATGTGTTTCACATGTTTGCAGGTGATGGCAGAGATTGGGATTTGGTATCGATATGGTGACTAAAAATACTGTTGGACGCTGCAATGGTTGTCAATCACGTGTTTTGGCACAAATACTATATCTGCTCAAGCTCAATGGTAAACTTCACATTCAAAACTTATTGCGAGACTAGTGTGCGGAGTTGCGAGTAAGAATGGTGCACTTCTTCAGTATGAGCTGCCTATGATCCGAAGAGACACTTGTGGAACAGTGTAGTAGGCTTTTCACAACCCATCGCTTGGAGGTGCTTGCTGCGATTGTGGATATGGTGACGGGGGTGCTTCAGGAGGACTGCCATTGGTGTGACAAGGTGTATGAAGCTGTGATCGGGCCACTGGTTGATATAATTGAATCTCAAGAGAGGACGGTCGAGCACTTCGACGGTTTTGTGTCAACTGGAAATGCTCTACTGGTGGAAAATGTGACTCTGGAGTTGGCTGTGGATGGTATGGTCAGCCTCTTAGGATCTTCTTTGACACTGCTTGCAGTGAAACTGAGGAGGACAAAGGTGAGGTGTTTGAAGAAGAGGCAATATGATAGCAAAAGGCGGCGAAGGGAAACTTCATGGTGAATGAGTGGGATGTGTTCAGAGCTGGGGTCATGAACTCCAATCTAGATGCTTTTTCCAGGTATATGGACTCAGCCAACTCGTGGCTCAATGAGAGAAAATTGGAAAAGGTGCTAGAGTTGGGAAGGAGTTTGGCTGTGGTTTATCATTATCTACTACTGTAAAGAGGTTTGGTTGGCCTGGGAGAGCCTATGCTCTGTTAACTTGAAGTAGATTATATTCTGGCATGTTATGCCAAGTGATATTAATGTATATGTCCCCCTTGATAGCACTTATCTATATAAAAAAAAGCAGGTTGATCTTCACCAACAACACCAAAGATAATGTAAGAAATGGTGATTATTTGTTGTGAATTTTTTATTTCACCAACACCACCAAAAGAAACAAGATAATGGTTATAATATGATTTATTACAATCCCTTTATTTCTTGAATTTTCCATCATTTTCTTCTTGTTGCTCCTCTTCTCTCCTGTTGGGCATCCACTTCTCTTCCTTCAGTTGCAACTTATTTCATTTTCTCCCTCTTGGGCGTTTCCATATTCCCCTCCATTCAATTGTTTTCTTGGAATTTTAAATTGTTTTCCAAATTTAGCTTTTACCACTTTATCCCAATACCTCCAACTAGTGTCTAGATTCCATCTCCTCTTTAATTGATGAATATTTTGAATTTCATGAAGAGTTACATGATGCCCAAATTATCCTCTATCTCGGGGCATCGGAGTTAGTGCTGGCATTAAAATTGCATTAAAATATTTTTCTAGCACTTAAATCCAAATTTTACTTCAAATTCCCAACCATGCAAAAATGGTTTATTGAAATAAGATTAGGAGGAGAAGGATGAATTAAAAATTGAATGATGCCTACAAGACAATAGAAAAAAAACTGCAAGATTGTGCAGACATTCGGATGCTCTTGCATCAAACACCGGTAAGTGAAATGTTCCATGAGTTGGAATTGATGAACATTTGAAGATCATGTGTTTTTTCTTCATCCATATTCTTGTCTACGTGATTTTTCCTTTTCACTTTACATTGCACCTTCTTGTCTTCTGTCTTTTTCATCTTTCCTCTCTTTCTTCCTCATGATATTCAACCCATTGAAATCTAATTTCCACCAATATGTATCTTCCCACTCTATTCCATCATCTTGATCATCTTTTTGTACCTCAACTTGTATCATCTTATTGCTGCACTTTTCCATTTCTCTTTCTTCATATCCTTTTGCCATTTCATTTGAAGAAAATTTAGTTTTGACATCATCGTTGCAAAATATAGAAAACAACTCATTACCTCTATTTTCTTCTCTTTCTCTACTACTGCAATATACTTCTCAATTTTCTCATCTTTATCCATTCCAACTGTATCAATTACATATAAATCAACTTTATCAAAATTTTCACAAAAATCAGATTTTACATCATCCTTCTTTGTTACTCTAACATCATCTTCTTCGTCTTTTGCTACAACATTTATCTTTTTTCCTCCATCGATAAGCTTATCAAACTAATCTTCTTCTACCACCAAAAATTGCGACAACAAATCATCTTTATCCTCTTTATCTATTGTAACATCCTCAAGCTCTATTTTTTCCATCTCAATCTCCACAACTACATCTTCTTCCCTTTTAATAACTGCAACTCCTTTTTTGCTTTCTCCTTTCATGCCTTGAACAAAACCAACTGCTGCAATCTCTTTATCTACATGCAATCCACTTTCATCTTCATTATAAAAATAAAAAATATTATACATTATCTTACTAACCTCTTCCCTCTCCACTACTACTTTAGCTTTTCCTTGCTCTATAGCTTCACTTTGCTTCTCAACCTTTGCTGTAATTTTTGTTTTAATTTCCTCCTCCATTACTTCAACAAGGCATGTTGCTACAATCTCTTTTTCTTCATCTTCTTGAATGAGGATCTCATCTTCATAGACTGTTGCATCTTCTTGTTCATCTAGATAGCGGTCCATCTTCTCTTCAAGTTCTCTTCTCTACTCCATCTCTATCACGTCCAATCTAGCTTCAATCTTCTTTAATTCTACAATAAGCCATTTTGTAAACCTTGTTTCTTTCCACTCTTCCATAGGTAAAATCCTCACTTGCCTTCTCATGACCCATCTTGTCCTCTTCTTTAAAGACATCTTCAAAGACTCACAAGCCTCTTTGCAGTTACAAGTACTCCTTGCAACAATATCTCACTCACACAACTATCCTGTACCTAATAGACTCTGGAAGATGAACCTCTTGAAGTCCTCTTCTAGCCACTTTCTCTCAGCGGAAGAAGTATGCACACCTTGTACATAGCTTTATCTCTGCAGGAGGACAACCCACATGATTCTAATAGAATCAACTCTCTCTCGTGGCTTCACCGCTTCACTCTTTAGCACTCTTCACTCACAGATCTTGCTGCCAACCTGTTGGGAAGCTAACCCTTGTTGCAGATTTTTAGTTGCATGTAGTGAACAACACTTGCATGTAAGAGTTAAGATTCAGTGAAAGAATTTCAATTTAATATCTCAGTTCAGTGGTATTTTGCATGTTGGTGACCCACACTTGCGTGTTCATTTCAATACTACTTTTTGTCAATTACTAGAACAAAGTTGAAAAGATGCCTACAATTGATAAGTCTAAATGTGAGTTGATGCAAGAATTATTTAATCTGATGAAGGACCTGAACATTAAAAGAGAATATCTAAAGATAGTTGCAAAACCCAAACCTATGAAACAAAGTGTGAAAGAAGATGAGCAAAATACCCCGCATCAAAGAGCTCATGTGGATCCTGAAACTACAATAAATGAAGCAACTAGCACAAAGGAAGAGTTAGAAAAGAAGATGTTAAAACCAATAACAAATGATGATGAAATTGAAATTTCAAAAGCAACTAGGGAGGAAGAGTACTTGAGTCCTCCCGAAGAAGATAACATCGAGCCTCCTTATGAAAGAGAGTTAGACCATGGGGATGATTGGCCTAAACAAAATGCTGAAAGTAACTTTCAAGTTTTTGATAATCTACTTTTTGAGATGGAAGTAGAGATACCTTATGATAACCCACTTTATGAGGTAGAGTTCCAAGATGTGCACGAGAAACCACTTGATTTGAATGACGGTTTGGAGCATGTTAAATTTTTCAAATCAACAACTATTGATAAGATTTTTGATCATTTTGTTGATGTTAATGCAGTCTATAAGTAGAGAGTTTCAATTCATGAAACATACAAGTTTGATTTACAATTTTTTGTTTGTTAAGGATTATGCATTTGAGCGAAATGTTTGGTTTGAGCTTGCTACAATTATCAAATCAACAACTGAAGGTAAGCAATTTGATTGTATTTTGTATTATAACCCAATGCATGAAGGTAACGATGAGAGAGAGGATTGATGCTTTATACTTTGTCATTACAAAGTTGTTTTAATCAAAGGAAGCATCATAAGAAAGGTGAAGGAATCCATGTATTTCTACACATAAGTTATGTGACCTAGAGGTCCATTAAGATATTGGGTATCAAGAATAAAGGGTTGTCCTCCATACAAGAATCATAGTTTGTAAGTTATGATAACAAAAGTTCTCTTATCTTGTCATGGCATTGAGTTCACTCTGGGTCAACCTTGCATGACGTGTGGTGTTGCATCTTGTATAATTGAAATCACTAGAATAACAACTCCAAAGAAGCCTTATAGCAACAGGGTCATGAAGGAAGTTTTCCAATTGGTTGTGGATAATTTTTAGGGTTTGGATCTTTTCAACAGTATATTGTTTGTTAAGAGGGTAACTATACTTGATATTTTTGCAAAATTTAAGTTTGGTTACATTATGCTAGATATTGCTTATGAGGAACTGTTATAAACCACCACAAATATTTTGATTTTGCAGTTGTCAGCATTAGCCAAAATAACAATGATAAGTAACTAAAATAAGCTACCTTCCACTTTTTGATCACCCAGATCTCGATGTGGGCAAGGTGAGAGCATACAATGGCAAGGTGTACATTGTAATAGTTAAAAAGAAACTCCACTTGTTTAGTGGGGTGAGTGATAATACATTGTGGACACACAATCTACTGAGAGGGGGGGTGAATCAGTAGATCCAAATAATTACAACATTTTTAGAAACCTTCACAACTACTTTATAGATTTTCAACATGAAGAGCACTGAACCAAACAAGCTAGTAAGTAAAGCACAACACAATATAACACATAACACCAGATTTATGTGGAAACCCAAGATGGGAAAAAGCCACGGTGAGAAACTCTCACAAGAAGGAATATAATAAGTGAATTTTATAATGTGATGTAGGCACCAACCTACTGGAGACACCAATCCCTAGAAGATTCAGTAGGCACCAATCTACAAGAGACACAAATTCCCACCAGAACAGAGGCACTAATCCCTGCCGAAACAATACAAGTAGAACACCAATCCTACCAAAACAAAAATAATGACAAATTTAAAATTTAACTCCTATATGCACCATCAAACACACTGATATTGGCGCTCCCTCTTTTCTTCACACTTCTGTCATATACCTTCCATCCATTACACTTGCATATAACACAATTGTGCATTCCACTCTTGTTACTCACTCACTTATCCTTGTATTACATTACAATGCATCTGAACATTTAAAATATATAGATGACATTACATTAACACTCTTCTATGTTGGCCAGTGATCCACACCAATCAAGACAACATAGTGTGGACTTGAATTTAAATCTCATGAAACATGTAATACACTGGTCCAAACTTACCACCAAAAGAACATGATGCCTTGTTCCACCATGGGATCCTTCAACAGGTCCTATCCTTACTCCACACACTTGATTTGAATTCTACATGCTAGAAGCCATTACCACACATGCCTTAAACTTAGAGTAGATTGATGAAACTTCTAATATTCCAAACTCCTTGCAAACTAAGTTGTGCCACCGAAAACTCAAGAAACTGATAGAACTAGTGTAGGCCTACTTCCAAACCACAAAGCAACACCGCAATTATGAAAGAAATGCCACCCATATTAATTAATCTCTCTACTCAAAAGATATCCTTTCGGACCACCACACTCATGCTGACTATATACCCGACATGGTCTAATAAATTCATTAACTATATGAAGGCATTCATGCCACAATTGACATGATACATGATACTTGAATAGATTAGATAACCTCCACATTGTCAAACAACATGCTTTCAAAACCTTGATACAATTGACAATTCTACTACTCCTACAATCTTCTTCATTTTGACAACCTTCACACCCTTTGATAACCATTGTTCGCAACAATGACTTGTTGACATTAGGTTGACATCAACGACAACCTATGCTCAACACTTTGCAATAATTGAAAAGAAACCACTTGTTTAGTGGGGTGAGTGATAAGCAATAATCAACTGAAAATCAATTACCTTCCACTTTCTGATCACCTAGATCCCAATGTGGGCAAGGTGAGAGCATACAATGGCAAGGCTTACGATGAGAGACTACTGAAGTAAGCCATTTGTTCAATGGGGTAATTATGAAATCTCCAAAACATGAAAAGAAACCTCTACTGATTCAACGAGAAAGAAAGAAAAAGCTCATCCACTTATTCAGTGGAAAATAGAGGTAGGACTTATTCAGTGGGGTAAGTAGCCAGAAAAAGAAGAGCAAATCACTGAATGGTACTACCAAATCAATGTTCCAATAAGTTGCTCAATACAATGATATCAATAGTTACAATCCAACTACTCTGAGTTAGAAATAGGATAACAACACCTCGAGTACAATCAACCCACTGGAAACAAAATACCCCAATGGAACACTTAGAAATCACTATAAATAGGTCTGAAACTCTCCAATCAACAATTTATAGGTTGGCACATTTCCCAAGAGTATCCTCCAAACATGAAAGCACATTCCCAAACTGATTTCAAGGTCGTAAGTTGATCATGATGCTACCAAATCAGACTGAGCAACAATGAAAGAAGGAAAAAATCTTCACAACACCCAATGCACATGAAACCCCAAATGGTACAAATGGCTGAGAGAGGCGATCAACTCCTAGAAGTTCCAACCTTCATCAAAAAATATGCAACCTTGCACAAGGGGTCGCCCAAGTTTTCCAAATGGGATAAAGAAACACCTAAAAAAAGTTTGGCAATCCTCCAATCAACATAAGCAAATTGGATGGTACAACCTAGGCTTGAAAGGTACAACCAACAAGCATAGAACTTTTGAAAACCACTCCAAAGCACTCCAAAATCTTTGCAAGAATAGTAATCACATAAAAAAATATAGCTAGAAAACATCAAAAGAAGCCATAACTAAAAGCAAATTGAAAACCTTCACCAATAACTCCAATGGTGACTCCTGCAATGAAGCCACACCCACATCTAGCTAGGCAACATCTCTCAACTCTGAAAATAGAGCCACCTTGACGGTTTTCATCCTCAAAGCCCAAAGGATTTGATCCTCATTTCGATAACACTTTGTTATCTCAAATCAACTTGACCAAATGAGCTATCCCATGCCTTCTTTTATAGCTTTTTCCCAATCATTTTATGAAAAGCACCGAGAGACATCCGAAACAGAGACTGATCACACCAAGAAGCTATTGATGACAAGGGAAGATGCCTAGTGCCAAAAAAAGAACTTACTAAAAGTAGCCATGTTCTTTAAGAAATGTGGAGAACAACCTAGATGGCCAAAAATGCAACATAGGACATCACCACCAACTTGAAGACCAACAAAATGCCAACACACCACTGGATGTTGGGAAAAGCCACCACTGAGCTCTCCAAGAACCCTGGAACTCTCTCAGTTCACTTGGAAGCCTTCATAAAACCCTGGAAACTGGACGATGCTCATGAAACAACATGGCATAAAAATGGGGACATTACAAAATATGACATTCAAACTTAGAGAAGACTATTTTACTCATTCAAATACAATCTTTGGATGGGAAAAGTTCATTAGAAGTTATATTTTTCTATGTACACTATATACATGTACACACACAAATACATGTGCATGAGCATGCATATGTGTATGTGTACATACACAAATACATGTGTGCACACACACGTGTATGTGTACACATACACACACCATTAGAAGTTATATTTTTCTATCTACACTATATACATGTATATGTGTATATATGTACACACATACATGTGCATGCACATGTGTGTGTACATACACACAAACACGTGTGTGTGCATGCACACACACATGTGCGTGTATGCGTACATAGACATACAAATGCATGTGCACACATGCGTGTATGCACACACGTGCATACATACATACATAAATGCACAAATACACAACTATATTCATCACACACACGTGTATACATACATACATACACAGTCATCACACATGCACACACGTGTATACATACATACATGCATAAATACACACACACACGTTCGTGTATGTACATGCATGCATGCACAAGTAGACACACAATCATCACACACATACGTGCACGTGCATGTGCATGCATACACAATCACACATGTGTGTATACATACATACATGCATGCATGCACAATACACAATCATAACATACACACATATATGTGCATACATACATATATGCACAAATACAGACACAGTCATTACACACACAATCGTAACACACACATGCACACACACATGTGCATATAAATACATACATATATTAATATATGCACAAATACACACAATCATCATTAATGATACAAATGGCTAAGCCTAGCATACAACGAAGACAAGAAACAAACTAAATGGACTTGAGAGTGGTAGCAAAGGGTATCACATACCTTGTAAAAATCGAATAAAAAAAAAAATGACTTGATAATATTAGAAAATTTATGTGGCATGCCTTGAAAAAGTGGAATAAAAGCTACATGTTTACAAAGTAGGTTATCTAACAAATTAGATAGACTTAGGACTTTGCTAGAAAAATGAGAAATGTAACTTTTCCATTCAATAGGTTTGTAAAGTTTATTATGATTTGTTTTCTTGCAATTTTGTAAAAATATGGGAACAAAAACATAATTAATGCCACATGGCTAAATCTACTCAATAAAGAAGTTGGACCAACAAATTATATTAGAGTTGGTAGTGGTGGCGAAGACTATGTTGTAGACCTTGTTTAAAATTGGTGAGTACTATTTACTCATCCAAATAAGAGTTTTTAGATAGGTAAAATTTATTATGTTTTATTTTATTGCACTTTTGTAATAATATGTTAATACACACAATTAATTCCACACATGGCTAAACTTACCCAATAAGGAATATGTCCCAACAAGTTAGATGGACTTGATAGTGGTAGCAAATTCTTTGCCATATACTTTGTAAAAAAATATGTTTACAAGGTAGGGTATCCAACAAATTAGATAGACTTTAAGAGTTTTCTAGAAATATAAGATGTAACTTCCATTCACTAGGTTTTTTGTTCACAACTAGGGAAGATATTTACTCATCCAAATATAATAATTGAATAGGAAAAATATATTGTTATATTTCTTGCACTTGTAAAAATATGTAGTGAATTGTTGGGATGCAGGGGGATAGGGACAAAATTTCCTCCCCCTATTTTTAATTTTGAAAGAAAAATGGAACATCCCTTGGGCATGTACCCTATTTGGGAATGCTAGGAGGAGCCTAGTCATCCATGATGTCTTAACATCCTCACACCTGATCATAATTTTAAACTAAAAAAATGCAAACATTTTTTAAAATTCTAAAAAACCTTAATGAGTTGCGTGGTCCCTACAAGCTTTCTACATACAAAAAAATTATCTTTTTGTTTTCCCTACTGTTTCTCCTTTCATGCTTTCTCATTACATTTTACCATTTTGTTTTTCATACATAGTAGGGTCATCAAGTGTTTTTAACAAATCTTTAGTAGAATGTTGAGTTTGTTGTAGGTTCAATATCACTACTATTATCACATTGTTCTTTAGCCTCTACTTTAAAGCATCTAGAATAGTGTTATAAGTAGGTTTTTGATTGTCTATCTCCATCTACAATATTCTTCAACATTTTTTAGTCATCATGTGGGTAGTATACTACTATATAGTAGTTTGATTAGAAATCTTGAGATTCACATTAGGAGCTCAACATTTATGGTTGCAAAGAAGAAGAAAAATGTTATAGGTTTGCAATAAATCTTGAAATCCCTGTGTTCTTATATTTATAGTTTTTGATTTTCACTTTTTAATTGTTATTGTCTAGTTTTCACATAAAACACTCATATAGTCTTACTCATAATTGTAAAACTTGACTCTCTTCTTAACACCTTGTTTGGCTTCTTGTGACTAGAATAATTTTTTTTGCACCCAGTAGGATAACCATTGAACTCCCATGACCATATTTGTTGTGGTTGTTGATACCTTATAAAATGAAAAAAAAACAAAACTAATTTTCTAGCAATTTAATGTTAATTTCATAGTTCCAAAGAGTTTCGTGATGGGGGGATTGGGGATGTGGGTATGGGTTTTGGGAATGAGGAGACAAGGGGACTATGTTTGGGGATGATTGGGGGATGATGATGCAAATACATATGGTACTTGAAAAAGTAGTTATAACAATATGTATAAGGAATAAGTATAAATATTACAAATGAAACTTTGAAAAACTAGTAAAACTACTAAACAATAAACTTTAAATTTGTAAACACATTGTAATCATTGCATTAAACATTTGAATTTGGAAGTGAACATTAACAATAAAAATGTCAAATTTGAAATTTATATTAAATTCAAAATTTCCTAATGATTATTACAATAATAAAATGGAGTGAAGTGAGGCCTCTAATCATCCCCAAACTCCTCATCATGGGTAATTCCAAATCTGAAAAAGATCAAGGCATACCAAGTCTACCAATAACAACACATAGAAGATGAAATCAACATCATGTAATACCAAGGAACATCCACAATGATATGCAAAACCTGTAAACAAATAACCTGTAAGAACAACTCTTCATCACAAGTCTCCAAAACTCTCCCATGTTCTCCACACCCAACAAAGGAAATAGATAAAGGAACCTCCACGCCATCACTCATGAACATAAGTGAAAACACATGACCACAATCTAGTGATCACAATAGCTCCAACCAAACCTCAAAACCAATGTAATGTGAAGCCAAATATCTAGGAAGATAACCAAGGCCAAAGAGAGAAACACTAGACATGATATACCTCTAGAAAATCCTTCTACATACACCTCTAAATTTCAACTGTGTCAAGTATGATCTCCTCCACAACACCCCAAAAGAAAAGCCATAACAACACCCAACCCGTTCAATCACCAAGATAAAACATAACATATGTATCATGTAACCAACATGGATGTAAGCCTCTAAAATAAAAGAAGATCAAACTAAATCCATTCCCAATGAAGGAAATAAGCATAATACATCTCCTGAACTCAATATCAATGAATGTAATCAAAGTGCATAAGGAGATAAACATGCCAACACTCCTCAAATGAACTCTCCAAAACTTAATATCCATAGCTCATGATCCATATGCATGAGAAGAAAAAACATAAACATAATGCACCTGAAAGAATCAATGGGAAATACCTCTCAAGTGATAATCCATCAAGTAGACCAAGAGTGGGGAATGAGAATTCTCCTCCAAGATATCCAAGTTATCATGACTCATCCAAGAACACTCTTTTCATAGGTCCATGTTGAACTCACGTCCAACCAAGGTGTAGGCTCCTCAGACTTCATGTTGAAATCTCATCAAGAGTAACTATGTCAACACATGTCTCTAACCACAAGAGAACTCTAGCCTCACCTCAGTCTCCAAGTATCCATGAGCACCTGTAAGTGATCAATCCATGCCAAACTCCAAGTGCAACATAGCATCATCATGAAGTAATCAAGAAAATGATCATGTACTCAATACAAAGAAAACCAACCAAGATCAAAGTCAAAGTCCCAATAGCTAAATCAGGAACATAACCATGACATAATGATCTTACACTTCCTCAAAATAATATCATATGATCCAAAGAAGATAAAAAATACATGTACCATGCCAACACTCTAAACGGATAATCAAGAGTAAACCATGACATAATAACATAGCATCTTATCAAAACAAGGATCACATATTAGAATACAAATCATGACACCTCAACCAAAGACTAGAAAAGTTTTGTATGGTAAACCAAGATGTCAATATATCCATTCACATGAAAATAACCATCTCCAAATAATGTCCATGCAAATGCGAAAAGGACCCTTCTGCAACAACAAGATCTAAGAGATCCTCCTAGTAACATGTACAACACTAAAGAAGATCATCCATCACCAAGTGATGAATCCATAGTCATTGCTAAATCTCCCACTGAACAGTGATACCAAGCTCTCCAAGCATCATGAAAACCATCTCCTTAATGAAAATTCTTCATGGCTCTAATCACAATAAAATGCAATATCAACAATACCAAATAATAAGTAGAACCAAAATCTCCAAACCAAGAAGATAAATAACATGCTACAAACCACATAACTGACTATCCAAGCACTCAATATCATCCATCCTCTCATCTCAAAGAAAAATACCAATGCACAAATGACCACAGACAAGGCCAACTAATGAAATTTGCATCAACACTTAATAAATCTTGTGGATATAGATAGTCCACATTTGAGTCATCCCACTGCAACCAATGTGTAGCTAATCCATAAACTACATAACTTGTAGATCCCAAACAATGAAGCATGCAAACTCATCATCACATTAGTGACATGAAAAAATGAGATATCAAATAAACTCTAGATTTCAAGACTCAAACATTAGATCACCAACAAACCCAATTTTCCAAACAAATCCACAATTGAGTACCATAGTCAAGGAACTAATCGAGCATTCTTGTAAATCTACAATTGTTCTCATCCATAAAAACTCTAAGAGTCTAAACATAATATTTTCCACGGATCTACAAACCACATATTTTGATTAACATGTAAAACATATAAAAATCATCTTTGTGTAAATCTAAAATCACTTATACATCCAAAATAATAGATCACACATATTTCATCTGAACAAATGAATACTCCAGATCTACACAAATCCACAAATTTTAAAACACAAGAAAATTGGAAAACCTTTAGAGGAAATAGGTTGTCCAAAAGCTTATAAAATAAAAATTATCCTAACTTCACAACCACCATTAAATCATCATTTCCTCAATGAGAAACCTCCTCAAAACATGCATAAAGCATACGCGCACACTTTTAACTATCTTACATCCAGAAACACACCAAGGGAAACATAATTTGAAAAATAGATCTACAGATCTGCAAAATTGTAAGTTTTGATTAACCATGTAAAACATGCAAACCCACCTTGTTTTGTAACACACATGCAAATCCACATCCACTTAACATCTAGAAGACCCACAAGTTTGAAAAAACCCATAATAGTTAAAACAAAAGAATGGAATACCATGAATATGCATAATCATAATTTTTTAAAGAAAAAATCCATAAAACCCTCAAATCCAAAGAACATGAATATGAGCCATGCAAGTACAAACACCCATCAGGAAAGTATAGGTCTAGGAAATTATAGGCCCATTTGTAGGCCAACACCACCAGAATGTATGTGCATCCAAGAAATAATTAGGCTATTCGAGAAGCTTTTAGATCATCCCATGATCAACTCCATAGCCTACATGTATTCAAGGTTATTCAACTATCAAACAAGAGCTCCAGATTAATAACATATCAAGTATAACCACATGATCAACTCCATAAAACTCTATCTTCTCCATCCTTCACAATGCCTGTTGTTTCCAAAATACAACATCAACTACAAAACTTCCACTTAGAAAAGGATTAATATTCAACCAATTCCTTCAAAATATATTCCCTCAACTTGCTAGGCGAAGAAATCACAACAGAATAAATACCCATAACCCCAAACACCTCATGTATCACCATGCGAGCACATGCAAGTGACATGCAAGTCCATGGAAGTACATGCAACACCCATGCAAGTACATGCAACTTACATACATACACATGCAAGCACATACAAATATGGAACTGAGCTCTGATACCAAATGAAAGGGAAATGAGAACTCAGAAAACCTTCCAAGAACCAATATGCATATTCAGTATCTTATGTTTCTTTAAACAAATCAGATTTAAACAACCTGATACACAGACATACTACTATGCCTTAAAGGAGAAACATGCACAATTTAATTTCCCATGCATTAACCCTTAGAGGAAAGTTAATGTAGTTTCAAATCTAAGAAAATTTTAGTAGCATAACGACATGTAAATTAACATTTAAAGAATGAGAAATGTGAAGAATAGAAGAAAGATAGAAGAGAAGAAAAAATGATATATGTGGGGAAAAACCTTATGGATAAAAAACCCCACACTCCAAAGCATTGAACCAATGTATTAATCTACAACAATACAGTTACAATACACTTGTAGGATCATAGCCTTAACATGGAGACTACATCTTTCTTTTCTGGAGGAAATTTGACAACACTTCAATACCTGCAAAATTGTTCACAAACCAACTCCAAGACATCCAATACATAGAAAAATACAAGCATGAAGGTAGCTTCTAGAGCAAGTTGTTGGGAAAATATGTCTCAACCTTGCAATTATATAAAGGTTATTGTTGATAGGATATATATATATATATATATGAATATATATATTTCCTAGTTACACTAATAGGTGTAATATACAATGGCAACAAGGGGAGGAGTGGGATGCGTGTAAAGAATTTTTTGATAACTTTTCTAGGAAACTCCTAAAATAGTCGACATACATTATATAAATAATACATTGTAAATCTAGACTGTTAATTATTAGGTTTTAGATCTAGCGGTGGATATTTTATTGTCCTATCTTTCCCTAGAAGGTAACCCTATTTTATGAGGGTGTTTTACTAGGATTGTATATGGTGATTTATTCTGAGAGTCTGATAGCAGTCTTGTTGTCTGTGAATCTTTGAGTGGTGATATCTTGTAATAAGCTTTCTCACAAGTATATTGTAATTCTAGGACTTCTAAATAATATAATAAGTGACCTTTGAGTGTGGAGTTCTTTCTCCCTGTGTTGGTTTTCCCATGTAAATCACTTACTGTGGTATGTAATGATATTTATGCTTTAAGTGCATGTTTTAATTTGTATAACTATTAAAGATCTATAACGTTTGCAATTATTTTCCTCCCAAGATTAATGGTAACTTGTTTCAATAATTTTAGCTTCCTTGCCAAGTGGTATGTGAGCCTGATCACCTTTGGTTCTCAATTAAGGGGTTGTTGGAGTTTTGAACTAATCCAAATTTGAGTGGGAGCTTGTGCAGAAGATACTTTGGTGATCTTGTTGGCAGAAATTTTCTTAGATGAGTCTTAATAGGGTAAATAGAGATTGTTTTGAATATGACAATTTGATGGAGGTAAGGTTTACTTGGGTGATGATTCTCACTTAGACATTGTTGGTCATGGTAAAGTTAAAATCAAATTTCTTGATGGTAGAATAAAAAGAATTAATGGTGTTTCTATCTATGAGAAAAAAAAAAAAAAACTATTAAATGATGTAGATGCATTCTTATGATGTAGATGCAAGATGTTAGAGGTGCTATGGTGATTGCTGTTGAGGTGTTTTATATGACACATTGTATAAGTTTCTGATGCATGCACTGCTGGAGGCAATAGTACTCTCAAGGGAAAAGCAAGTTTGTGGAAGAGGTGATGGTTTCTTCTTCAGCAGATGATCATGACTTTTGGGTACCCAAGGGTGTTCTTTCTTCTAAATCAAAGTTACCTACAAAGAAAACTATGTTATGGCACCAAAGACTTGTCCACATTGGAGAAAAGGTTCTAAGGACCTTGAAAAATAAAACCCATGGAGGGTGTTGATTATGGTGAGATATTTTATCCTCTTGCAAAATGACATCCATTGGATTTTTTATTTCTATTGTTACTGCTTATGATTTAGAGGTTGAGCAAATGGATGTGAAAACTGCTTTCCTCCATGGTGATCTGGAGGAGGATATTTATATGACACAACTAGAGCACTACATTGTGAAAGGTAAAAGTAAATTGGTCTATAAATTGAAGAAATATTTGTATGGCCTAAAATAGAGTCCTGGGATGTGGAACTAGAAATTTGATACATATGTGTTGATTTTAGGATTTGAGCATTCTAAATCATATCAATATAAGTTTTATTATAAAACTGGTGGTGATCATTTCCCTTTATTGTACTATAAGGTTGATGATATGTTATTTGACAAGGTAAGGATTTCAGAACTAAAAATATTAACTTGCTATCAAGCTCTTGAAATGGAAGACCTTGGTGCAACTAGACACATTCTTGGGATCAAAATTAAAAGAGATAGAGTGAATAGAAAGCTATGGCTTGGCCAAAGTAAATATGTCAATTCAATTTTACAGAGATTTAACATGCAAGATTATAGACCATTACATGTCTCTTCTGTTGGAACAAAGCATTTACTCTTAGAGGTTCAACATCTCCATCAAAGATGGAAGACATGAGCAGAAAGTAAATGAAGTAGAGTGCAAATTGAAGTTTGATGTATGCTATGGTTTATACCTAGACCAAAATACTGCCCAAGTAGCGAAAGAGTCTTTCCATATATGTCTAATCCTAGTAGAGTTCATTGGAATGTGCAATTAAAATGGTCTCAAATATTTGTGGAATTTTCAGAGGCTCCTTGTGTTATCATAGTAATGTGACTGAAGATGAGATTTTCCTTGATATTCATGGTTATGTGGATTTAGACTAGGCAGGTGATATTGATAGTAGACAATCCACCAATTCTTATGTGTTTACATTATTCAATGGTGCAATTAGTTGGATGAGTAAGTGACAGGCTCTGGTTGCTTTGTCCACTATTGAAGTAGAGTATATGGCAACTACTTATGCTTGTAAAGAATCCATTTGGATTAAGAGACTATGTTTAGATATTAGAATAAAACCAGGTGTGGTGACAATTTATTGCGAAATGAGTATGATATGTCTAGCCAAGAACCTAACATTTCATGCCATGACCAAGCACATTGATGTACAATATCATTTTGTTCAAGATATGGTCGAAGATGGCAAGGTGAAGTTGGTTAAGGTAGAGACTTTGATGAATGTTGTTGATTCTTTAACTAAGCCTGCGAGCATAGAGAAGTTCAGATGGTGTTTAGAGATTATGGGCCTTTTAGCCCCTAGCAATTAAGAGATGATGTTTACAACATCTCGTTGCTCTTGCAAGGTGTTCAACAAGTGGGAGATTTGTTGGGAAAAATGTGTCTTAACCTTGTAAATTATATAAGGTTATTGTTGATAGGATATATATATATATCCTAGTTACACCGGATAGGTGTATTATAAATATAGATTCCAGTTACACCGATAGGTGTAATATACAATGGTAGCAAGGGGAGGAGTGGGATGCGTGTAAATAATTTTTTGTTAACTTTTTCAGGAAACTCCTAAAATGGCCAACATACATTATATAAATGATACATTGTAAATCTAGACTGTTAATTACAAGGTTTTAAATCTAATGGTGGATATTTTGTTGGTCTGTCTTTCCCTAGAAGATAACCCTATTTTATGAGGGTGTTGTACTATGATTGTAGATGGTGATATATTTTGAGAGTTTGATATTGGTCGTGTTGTCTTTGAATCTCTGAGTGGTGATACTCCTATGAGAAGCTTGCTCTGCAAGTATATTGTAATCTTTGTGATTTTTGAATAATATATTGGGTGGGTTTTGGAGTGTGGGGTTTTTCTCCCAAAAGGGTTTTCCCCATGTAAATCATTGTGTTGTGGTATGCATGATATTTATGTTTATTTCTATTTAAGTTTCTATAACTGTTAAAGATCTGTAAATTTTTGCATTATTCTCCTCTCAAGATTAGTGTAGGAAGTTGTTCTACTACCTTCGCTTCCTTACACAAGCTACAAGAGATGGGCGTCCAAATCCATGTGGCACATTTTCCAACACATAGTTGACTCCTGTGACACTTATCCAATGATTCCTTACCCCCCTTACATGCTTCCATACTTGGGCACCCCAAATTTACCCAAAATAGCTCTATGATAGATGCCTTACAATGTCATAGAATTCGTTATATATGACAACTCTTACAACGGTAAGAGAATCTGTCATAATTGACTAAAAATAGAAGATTCCTCTTACATTCTCTTACAACCTGTCATAGGTCAAACTTGGGCATCCATTTTCCTCATGCAAATATGTCTTCCAACAATAGTCCAACCTGTCATAGAGTTTGGCTCTTACACGTCATAAGATCTCAATGAGAATCACTCAAAGATGTTGACACATGTCAAAGAATATCTTCCCAAAGTGGGATGCCTACACTGCCTTGTGGGGACCACACCATCCATGTCACATCCCATGTCACCTCCCAATATGCGGGGAACTCACCATTTCAAGTCATATTAGATGACAAATTAATATGAGCAAGAAATTACAACATAAACATTAATAAATTAATATTTTAATGCTAGGAAATTGTAAAGGTTGAGCCACCTTAATTCCCAACAAGTGGTGAGTGAAAATGAAGAAAAATGTGAAAGAAGAGATATTTGAAAAATTATATTTCCATAAGGTGAATAATTTTAATGTGAATGTAAGAGAAGTGAATATGAAAGAGGAATTGAATATGATATTTGATTGATGCAAATATTATTAGGTGTAATGAATTTTATGGAGGTAGAAAGAATGATACATTAGAAAAAGGATGTGGAATGATGTTAAGAGAAAATTCAAGGTGGAGGATGGGTTATGGTGGGTTACTTCCCACAAGGAAGGAAGATGAAAGAGGAATTTGGTGGAGGTGGTAGAATTTGGTGGGATAAATCCCACAAGAGAAGAGGAGAAAAAAAGCATTGGGGGGAGGTGGATGGTTTGTGGTGGGTTGAAACCCACAAAAGAAAGGACTGAAGGTCGAAATTATTTTGGAGGAGGTCGAGATATGGTGGAAAAAGATCTACAAATGAAGAAAAATAGAGGAGAAAATTTTTGACAAAGGAAGAAAGGATTTGTTCTTGCCAAATTTTGGAAAAAAGATTTTTTTTAAAGGCACCTATCACAACATTGGAGTATGCCACAAGTTGTTTAGAAATTGAAAGGGTATTTCTACTACTCAACTCCATTTTGTGAGCTATGCTCATAAAATTATTACCCAACGTGTTTAATGCAGGTGTATCCTAGTTCATAGACAATCTCACATCACCCAAAAAATTGAGTTTTCTTTTTCTTTTTAATTCAATTTTGGTGTGTTTTTATTAGCTTTTGGGGTTGTTTCTTTTGAATTTTTTTTAGATTTAGTTTGGAAAAACTAAAGGCATCATTTTTTAGAAGATCTTAATTGATATATGGTTCAAATTTGGTGATGAAAGGATGAAAATTAACTTAGTTATGATCATGTGGATTCTTGATTTGCTACCAATCTTTGCAGCGTTTTGGTTTCATACTGACCTTTTGTAGGATTTTGGAATGTAATTGGACTTATAGACTTTAGGGATGCAACTGGACTTGTGAACTTCTACTATGTAACCAAACTTGTAGGTAAAGTCAAGTGAATTGGGTTTTATTCAGTGAAGTGATTCATATGAACTTTTTCGCATTTGTGGGAATCCTTCAGCCAACTATATTTGCAAATATTTCTTGGCTAATAGGATTTGTAGGAATTTCATGTTCATCTAGATTTGCAAGTAAACCTAAGTGAATTAGACTATTAATTCGATTGGTTTAGATGAAAAAAATCTATGATGATGTTAGCATGATGCAAGCTGAAGATGACATTACTAGGGATGGGGGTCACTTATCAAATGATGATGCAAGAATGATATAATGATGTCAATATTGTATGATTGTATACAAATGTGTGTAAGGGGGGAATTAGATGATGCAATAAGACAAATGAATTGAATCAAAAACTAATCTAATCCAAACAAAAGCTATGATTCATGCCCATTACTCATGAAATGTAACTACAAAATTAAGGAATTCGAGAATGTAATTGAAAGAAAACAATAACAATGAACTAAAAAAAAGTAGCTTTACCATCCCATGTCGGAGTGTGTTTGCAAAGATGTTGGGTTTTTTATATCAATGTGAAGCCTCCATTGTGTGTGCAAAATCTTGAAGAACATGTGTGTGTTGATCGAAGATATGTGTAAAGCTTTGTCAAAATATCGATTAAGACTTCTGCATTACTTCGTTGTGTAAAATATGTTGATTCTCCGATGGTTTTTGAGGAAGAAGATGGTTGTTATATAGAATTTGTGTTTCAAAATGAATGCTCAAGATCACATAGTAGAATTTCTTGATCGCCAGTTGAAATATTTTGAGAGGATTTAGATGGGAATAATCAGTGCAAATTGATTACGTAATCGGTGTGATTGAAGAAATCATTTTGAGTGTTCAGTGGGATTGAGAAAATAGATTGAATAATCCGTGGAATTGAGGAATAGATTGATTTGTCAAGAATAGATGGATCAGTCAGCCAATCAGCTTGAGCAATTGGTGGTTTGTAATTTGCTCAATCATGAAAGTGGGTGAGGATAATTAATTAATTAATCTTTTTGAGTTGAACGTGCAAATCAAGTTTGACTGTTACAAACAAAGTTGTATTTGTTTGATTTGATTTTGATTATGTTTTGAATAATTAAATTGAATTATTCAAATTTAGGGGAAAGTGATTTAATTAAACTATTATGTTTTAATAATTTAATTGACTTAGGGGAATACAGGTGTAGACACCAAAATTTGGTTTAAGCTCGACTTCAATATTCTTCATATTCTTCTATTGATTAAATAATGTCAATTATTTAATTATTCTCTATAGTCTTCATTTATTCTATTAATTAAATAATCATAATTATTTAATTAATTCACAATTTTCTTTATTCTATCGATTAAATAAATAAACATTGTTTATTTAATTATGTTACTAATTAACCTTATTCTTTTTTTTTTTGGCTAGATAATAGGCAGTGCCATAAATTGATAAAGAAAGATTACATCTGGATATTGAGCAGGCCCGAATCTGTTACATACCCACAAATCGAGCTATATTGAATTATTACTTCAGACTACATATGGGAAGGAGCTCATAAAATGAATTGCCCATGGAGCTCAGCATCGGCTGGAGAAGCATACGACTAGATAAGTAATATTCTTGCCCAACCCATCCCTAGAAACTGTCGATACAAGAATTAAGTGGCTTAAAAAGCCAGGGGACGAACAGAGATTTCTTTGATATTTTCTCCATCTACTGCCAGATTGGCTAAGCCATCTGCCTCTTGGTTGGCCTCTCTATAGATGTGGTTAATGGTAAATGCTTTGCAGCTGTTTAGCATTTTAGTTGCCAGTTTCAGGATGGCGTTGAGTTTCCAATTGGGGGTATGCCCTGACCTGACTGCATTGACCATGATAGCAAAGTCTCCTTCAATTTCAATTTTGTTTAGATTCATTTCCTTATAGAGGTCCAGGCTAGTAAGGAGAGCCTTGAATTCCAAAAAATTATTGGTGTTAATTCCAAGAGGCATAGCCCTTCTTCCAATGATGTGGCCTTCCCAGTTTCTGATCAAGCTTCCTGCACCCGCTAGGCCTGGGTTGCCCCTTGATGCCCCATCGAAGTTCAATTTGTACCATCCAACTTTGGGGGGTGTCCATTTGGCCTAATCCCTTAATGATTTAGACTTTGCAGAGCCACTTCCAACATAGACTGGCACTCTCAATCTTGGCAAGGCCAACCTCATCTTACCATCCCAATCTGAAAACATTGTTTCCTTGAGGGAGGACATAGATGACCTGTGGTTAACCACCTCTATCACTGCTACTTCCACTTTATTTTTAAAGGATGCTAGAGACAATTCCATGTCATTGAAGATCCTGCGGTTTCTTTCCTTCCATAATTCCCAGATGAGCATGGAGGGACAGATTTTCCAAAGGCTCTTTAAGGAGCCTGAATTGGCTCTCCTCAGTCAGCATTGAAACAAACTCAGGATATCATTTGGAAGGGCTATTATCTAGCCTAGTTTAGCGCACAACCATTGCCAACATTCTCTGGCAAACTAACAGCCTACAAGGATGTGGTCGAATGATTCCTCAGCCATCTTGCATAAAACGCACCACGACAGACCTTTGAAACCCAACTTTTTGAATCTTTCCTCAGTCAAGATTTTCTTTTGTAAGGCAGCCCAGGCAAAGGTGCCAGCTCTAGGCACACAAAGTTTATCCCAGCATAGATCTATGGGGATCTTAGTTTTCTCTTGCATCTCTCCACCTGCAATTTTTAAGTAACCATCTTTGGCATTATATTCCCCATTCTTTGAGCCTGCCCAAATTAATCTATCCTCCCCACTTCAGAAGGCAACTTGGCGATGTGCAAGGATGGAAGATAAGATCTCTATCTCATGGTTGGGTAGAGGTATATTTTGCAAATCCTTCCATATCCAGCACCTCACCCCATCAGGTTGCTCAAGCCTTATGTAATCATTCACCTTTGGGCCCCAATGATCAGATAAATATTCTTTTGTGGTGCGGATGTTAGCCAAGCTATCTATACTGGGGAGGCCACACCATGAGTCCTCCCAGAAAAGTGCTTTTTCTCCTGAGTGTATATCCCAAGATAAGAAGCTGCAAATTACTAGCCTACATTTCATCAAAAAGTTCCATACCCGCGATCCTTTTGGCGGATTGCTTGTCCTGACTATGCTCAGGCAGTCATTTTCCTCTAAATACTTTTCCTGAAGGATCCTGGCCCACTTCAACTGAGGACAGCGAGCCATCTTCCAAATTATTTTGGCTCCAAGGGCTGAATTCTGCCATTTGAGATTTTTCATACCAATGCTACCTGAATCTTTTGGTTTACAATTTTTTTCCCAAGAGATGAGAGCTAGTTTGTGTTTCTCTAAGAGCCCCTGCCAAAAAAACCTCTACATCTTTTGAATGAAATCTTTGTTTTCCCCTGCAGATAGAGCTAGAAAAGAAAGGAGATAGATGGGCAAAGAGGAGATAACTACTCTAAGTAGGACAATCCTGCCCGCCCATGAGAGCCACCTCCCTTTCCATGAACTAAGGCGTTTGTCCATTTTGTCCTTCAAAGGATTGTATAGGTTTGTGTTTCTTAGCCCTTTGTCCAAAGGAAGTCCCAAGTATGAGCAAGGTAATGAGCCTTTTTTGAAGCCTAACTCTTTTAGAATACCGACCTCCTTCCTCAAGGGGGTGTTGATGAAGAATACCTCTGACTTGTTCTAATTCACTTCTTGCCCAGAGGCTGTAGCATAAAGGGCCAAGATTTTCTTAAGACTTTTGCCTCCTCCTTTTTTGTGCTACCAAACAGCATTGTGTCATCAGCAAATTGCTAATGGGACACCCTTATATTCCTTGACACCCTAATACCTTTGATCTATCCTGAAGCTAGAGCATGAGAGATGGACCTGCCAAGGGCTTCTACCATTATGATGTACAAAAAGGGTGATAGAGGGTCTCCCTACCTCAAGCCCCTTGAGATTTCAAACAAGCCTTCAGGGGTACCATTTATTAGGACAGATACCCTAGGAGAGGCTATGCATTCAAAAATCCAGTTGATAAATTGTTTGCTGAAACCAAACGCCTGCAGAGATTTACATAAAAACCTCTAATCCACTTTGTCGTAGGCTTTCTTAATGTCCAGCTTAATTAGCATCCCAGCTGAATTGTTCATTTGTAGGGAATGGATACCTTCTTGTGCGATAATAACGCCATCTATAATTGATCTTCCCAGGACAAAACCTGTTTGCTCCTATGAGATGATGAGAGGAAGCACTTTTTTAATTTTGTTTGCTAGCACTTTAGCCATTAACTTATATGAGGTATTACAAAGTGAGATAGGTCTGAAATCCTCTAATTTGGTGGCATTCTCCTTCTTTGGAATGATGGCTAAAAAGGTGTTGTTTACCTCTTTTAGAAGCTTCCCTGAGTTTCTTGCTTCTTCTAAAGCTTCTACTAACTCCTTTCCCAAAAAATGCCAGCACTTCTGGAAAAACACAGCCAGAAAGCCATCAAGCCCTAGGGCTTTGTCTGGATGCAGTTGATTCAAAGCCTCTTCCACTTCATTTTGGGAGAATTTAGTAGTGAGCATATAGTTCAGCTCTTGGGAAATAATTTGGGGAATGTGAGACAAAAGCTCTACCCGTTCCAAATTGTTGGCTCCTACCTCCTTATTTAGAAGGCCATCAAATAATGAAACTATATTTTCCTTTATCTGAAGAGGCTCCTCTAGGATTGACCCATCCGCTAACTCAATTTTACTGATCCGATTCAAGTCCCTTTTCTGTTTTGTAATATTGTGGAAAAATTTGGTGTTTTTATCACCACCTTCTAGCTAGAGCTCTCTCGATTTCTGCCTCCAGAAAGTTTCTTCCTTGGCTAAGATATCCTCATATTCTTGCATTAGGAGTTTCTCTTCCAAGAACGATTCTTCATTCATACCATTTCTGATTACCAACTCATTTAGAGCTGTCAAAGCTGCCTCCACTCTAGATTTGGATTCAAAAATGTTCTTGAAGGATACCTTATTCCATTCCAAAATTTTCTGTTTAATCTTTTTGAGTTTTTCCATGAAGCAAAAAATCTTGGAACCTACAAATTCTTCTTCCTGCCACTAATGCTTTACTAGGGACAAGAGGTTTTCATCTTTGAGCCACATAGATTCAAATTTGAATGGAGATCCTCTGGGTTTGGCATCCATTTGCAATCTCAACTGAATGGGAAAATGATCTGAACCAGAACAAGGTAAGATAGAACCTTCCAGGGATGCTGGAAATGAGGATAGATCCCCATAAAAGAAGAACCTATCCAATTTTTCTGCTATGTTGCAGAAGCCTAACCTTCTGTTGTTCCATGTGTATACTCCATTTCTAAGCTCAATCTCCAGAAGCTGATTCCTGAAGACCCACTCTTCAAAATCCTTTTGAGATTGGTTTGGTCTTGCTAAACCCCCCCTTTTGTCCTGGCTATGCATGATTGCGTTGAAATCTCCTCCAATAAATAAGTGCTTTTCCTGAATTGAACCAATATGGGTTTCTACTTCGTTCCAAAGAGCTCTTTTTTCCATGCAAGATACAAGCCCATAGACATTGATAATCCCAAACTGGAGGTTGAGATCATAAATCCGAACCTTACCAGATAATCATGATTTTCCACTGGCTAAGGCCTCAAAACTTAATTTAGCAAAGTTCCAGCAGATCGCCAGGCCCCCAGATGCTCCTGCTATAGGGGTAGCTTCAACTTTCCAATTTTTGAAGCTATTGAAAACTGATTTCACATCTTCACTTGATTGTTTGGTCTCTTGGATCATAATTATGTCTGCTCTAGTCAAGCCAATCCTCTGCTTGACTAGCCGTCTCTTGTTAGGGGCGTTTAGGCCCCTAACATTCAATGATATGAGCATCATGGCTCCTGGGGAAGGGTGTTTCCCTTCCCTGAATCCAGTAGAGAGGTGATCTTGATCTGTCTTGAAGCTTTGTCGTCAAGAAATCTTAATTCTACCAGAGACTTCCTGCCAGCCCCTTTCTTTGTGGAGTCCTTTCCACAGTCAGCTTTGGGTTTGGATGAGGGGGTTTGCATTATGCCTAGGCCCTCCAGCCTCAAATCCTGATGCGAATCTTGGTCTTCTTCCAAGGGTTCAAAGTTTAATTTTTCTGCAGCGTCAAGTTCCAAGATTTTTTGGATTAGATCCCTTTTTTCTTGCCTGTGTTGTTCATCATCCAGGGTGACTTTCTCAAATAGGCCTATTAGATCATTAATAGCTTCAATTTCTTTGTTTAGAATAGATCCTGTACTTAAGGCAACTCTGTTATTTCCTTCAAAGACTACTAGCTGAGGCCCCTCTGCAAACACGATCTAATGGAAGGTATTAGCTTCCTGAGAAGGCATAGAGCTCAGATTGTCTTGGTTTGGTTCAATGGGAAAGGTGACCACTAGGCCAACCTTAGGAGGTGGGGAGGGCTGATCACTTATCTCCTTGCATAGATCCTTTGTTTGGCTCGA
Organism: Sequoia sempervirens; assembly: GCA_007258455.2. NCBI lineage: Eukaryota > Viridiplantae > Streptophyta > Pinopsida > Cupressales > Cupressaceae > Sequoia > Sequoia sempervirens. The sequence continues at coordinate 37,139 of VDFB02277432.1, forward strand.
AACTCTGGATAACACTTTGGCTTTTCCTATTTTGGTGGGGGATTTTGCTGCAACTGCTTGCCCTTTTGCGCATCTTGCATCTGACAGGGTTGAAGGCATATCCTTCTTTGTGAGTTCCCCTTCTTCTAAGACTGTTGGGGCCTTTGCACCGATCACCTCCTTGTAAGGAAAATTGACATGAGCTCCATCCTTGACCACTGGAGGCATTGTCCTGACCAGGCTTTCCATTTCCACATTTATCACCTTCCCTGGAGCCTCTGAGCAACTAGCTATATAGCTCTTGCTCAGGATACACTTTCCACCCTTGATGTCGACCTCAATCTGTTGGAACCATACACCCTCTGCTATTAAAATCTCCAGATTGTCAAGATACTTGTGATCCGGATTGAGGTCAACCAGAATTTTAGGAATATCCGACTTCCCACCAAAGAAATCTTCCTCAAAACCTATGAAAGACCCCAGATTACTTCCAATTTTCTCCAGGATCTCCTCACTCCAGTACTCTGAGGGCAGGTTTTCCAATTTAATCCAATGCGGGATTCTTTTGGGGGAATGCTTCGTAGGGTCGAAGTTGGGTTCCCAATCAGTCCTGTAGAAACAAAACCCTTCAAAGAATAAGGGTTCTCCATGCAAGAGCTTCTTCTTGATGCTCTGATCTGTGAAAACTAAGAGAAAAAAGTTGTTAGTGAGGGCCTTAGCTCTGATCCACCCCTCAAAGAGCTCTGAGAACCAGTCAACCATTCAATCCCTCGGTGCATCTTTTCCTGTCCATTTGACGAAAATCCCGTGAGATTTGAGGTAATCCCATCTCTACTGCATAAAGGATTTAGGGATCGACATGAGCTTACTTCTCTTAAGCGGGGGAATGAATGGATTTATTATTCGGTGCCACAGATTTCGCAGCCTACGTTGTGGGTGCTCCGAATGATTGACGATCTGGTCTCTTCCTGAACGAACAACCATCGATGCCCTAGCACGGGATCTATCCTCACTAACCTGCTCTATTTTGCGAACCCAGATCGAGTTCCCTTGCCATCCATTCCTCCGCGCATTGGAAATGTTAGGATACCTCCTTTCTCTGTTAACCCTGCTACCCAGAGGGATAGCGTTTGCCCCAGTGGAAACCTTCTTCTGGCCATTTTTTGGCTTGTTAAGCACTTAACGAATTCTCAGTCATGATGTTTTTTCAAGATCGCCTCCTATGTAGGATATCATCCTTAATTATTTAATACTTAAAATAAATAGGAAATTTTGGGTAATGTCTTTGAAACCATCAAAAATATCATGAGAAGTGTGAAACTTTAAAACAAGGAAAAGGGAAATTTTAGAACTCATCAGTGTTGCCTAAGAACCACGCCATTTTATATTAAAATGCTTACAAAAACATTTGTTGTCACTTAAAAAAGAGATAGATAAAGCATGATTTTCAATAGATAAACATTAATACTACTCAATATTCCTTAATTCTATTACTTAAGCTAAATTTCCATGCCTCCATCTACTCCACTTCCTTCTCCTTAACCTTTCTTTACATAGTGACATTTTGAATAAGAGAGTCCAGATAGCATTTACCATATTTTTCATACATTCCTATGTGCATGGGATCCAACTACTAAACCATTTTTAGATACCACGTGAGGATGTAATTTATATCATCTAAGGTGACTAAGACATCCCACGAGAAAACTTCCCCAAGATTGGCCTCCCTAACCTCAATGACATATCCTACAATCAATTATGATAGTTTAGGCTTTATGATTAAATTAATTTGATAAATTCCTCTATTATAGCCTACACCATTCCTTCATTGCTAGTGCAATCATGACTAGGGAGTCTTACCAGATCACACTAGCCATGCATAGCCAAAACACATATACATTCACAAAGCTAAATATTGAATCATTCTCTTTATTGATATACAACAAATCTAGTACAATAGGAGTATAGGAATTTATACTTGAATTAATGCATGCCTTGGCTTCAAATAGTTACAACATACATTCACTGACCTAGAAGCTTTTTTCAAACCCTCATGATGAAACCCTCAAGTTGAATTATTTTTCTTCCAAGCTTCAAGAATCTCCAAAAACTTTAACACTTGCCTCCAACATGATCAAAAATCACCTTAAATACATGAAATACATAGCTGACCCACATCTAAGCATGACAAGACACGTGGTAGACAATAATTGGTCCTTAAGATCCACATGCAAGTCATTACAACTATTATTTTGGCTTTTATCAAAGAGAAATCCATATTTTGGCATGATGGTCCCAAAATTGTGTGGATCAGGGGGCATGTGGATATATCTAGATAACATGAAAAGTTCCACCATTCTTTTTTTGAGGAAACCATGGCCATCAATATGTTATAGGAATCTAAGGGGGTTTCAGATGCCTTATTGACACCTAGAAATATCCATCTTCCTTGACCATATGAGAGAACCAGGTCCACCTAGACATTACAGGAATTTGAGGGTCATCATGATGCATTTCATTAACCTAAGAAATTTTGCATTAGTCCATCCACCTTTAATTATGCAAGGAAGTTGGAGTTTATATTATGTCATGAAGAGACAAGGGGTATCAAATAATGTCTAGTGTCATAAGGGAGTTCTGACATTGATTGTTTTGTGGAGAAACCAGGACCATCAACATCTTACAAAGATTCAAGTGGAATTGGGATGGATTTGTAATCAAGGAAAAGTTTCACTTTAGATGACCTTGCAGGAAAACAAGGTTCATCAGGATGTGCAGGAATTTTAGGTTCATCAAGATAAGCAGGAATCTAAGGGTCATCAAAATGTGTGGGTTCACTCAAGAAGTTTCACATTAGTCTAGCTACCTTTAGTTATGCGGTGAATTTAGGGTTTTTCAGATGTTTCAAGTAAATAAGGTGCATGTCAATTTTTGAAGAACCAATGGGTATTGAGATGCATTCTAAATTGGGAGAAATTTTTACAATGCCTCAGAAGACAAGTTTAGGTGGGATTTAACACCCAAAATGACCTAAAAGGATTCAAAGTTGAACTAAATAGGGCTAGAAGTTTCACAAAGTCTAGATGCAGGCTAAATCTTGACATCTTCATAACTTGCTCCATTTTTATCAAATATTCCCCAACTTGAAATGTGAATACCCTTTTGGATATTCTTCAAGGTGAATTCATCAACTAGTCTTTGACACAAGGATTCTTCAGGATTTGACCATCTACTCCTACAAGCAAAATTAAAAAGGAAGAATACCAAACATGATAAGGAAGTGTTTATTTTGGTGACACAAGATTGCTTGTGGACCTAGATGCTCATTCATTAATTACTCATTATCCTCATAATATTCAATAGAAAAACTAATGCCCAAATGCTACTAAGTCATTGCTAAGAGAATTTATTAAGAAAACCTAGGACTATCACCTTTTTAATGACAATCCATGAATTGAAAACTAGTAACATACACTCCATAGAGTCATTCCAATTAAAACATTTTTGTGTTTTTAATTTTCCCAATTTCTAAGATCAATATAATCCTTAAGTTCCTTTATAAATATAAGAGGTACTTTTAGAACTATGTTCTTTTGTAATCTCTTCAAAGCATTCACTGGTATTTATATTTGTTTAGTACACTTCAACTAGCTCATTCACAACTACATTACACACTTTTTAATGGTGGGGGGAGAAACCTTGTTCTTTCTAGCTCTTCATCTTATCCCCATTCTTGATATATCACTCCAAACCCAATGCTAGTTAATTATAGTAATCCCTATGATGAAGCTAGCATACTATGATTGCTATGAATCAATCTCCTTTGGCCTCGTGTGAGCCTTGGTTCAGCATATCTATCCTCCACATGAATGAGGGGAGATAATTATGTATACATTATCTTCCTAATGTTGGATCGTGCATTAAGCAATAGGCATCATGCTTAGATCCCCCAATATGAATCTACTTTAACTGATAATTTTATTTTCCTTGTTATCAATTGAATGATTTGTTAAAAATCACCAATTTGTTTCCTTTCCTATAGCAATTTTATACCATGAATGAATTTATCTTTGCTAGTTATTGCTAAAAATTTTCCACAATGTTTTTGATATTCTAGGTAAATAAAATATAATTGCTAATCTACTTCTATAATCATCTCCTAAGTTCCATTTTTAGTGCATATTTGGAGGATGAATAATATTTCTTGACCCTCCACTTTACTATTTCTTACCTTTGATTGTCTTTTGAAGCTACCCATATCACCTTTCCTTACCTATCACTCATGATACAACTAGCCTCCACAACTCTTAGATTCCCTTGAGCTACTTTATTGAAATACATTTTTGACATCCCATATGATGGGGGTTATGTTTAATGTCAATACACTACTTGCTTTGGGTTGATCAATGAGACCTATGAACATGATCATATTTTTATTTATACATTATCTTGTTAAATATTTCAACTAATTTACAAAATTAAAATTTTATAGTGTCTATATTTTCAACTTTTTATATAAATAATGTTAACACTTCATAATTTAAAAATAAAATCTAATCTTTAATTCTTATTTTTTATACATATTAAATTACTTTTATAAATTTTATGTAGTATTTGTTAAATACTTCATGAATTTAAATTTATAGTTTTATTTTTTTAATGTTTGAAAATTCCACTTCCATGCATTTGTTCCTTGTGATTTTGTGTTAGATTTGATGTTAGGCCCCCATCCCCTAGTGGACTAGTTTCTCAACATGCAATGTAGTATGCACCAAATATAACCTCACCCTCTAAAGAGGTATTTTATTTAGCACCCTTTTCAAAGGGAAAGACCCTATGATTGCAACAAATTATGTCCTTCTGTCACATGCTCTACCACTCCAAGGTAAAATAAGGAAAATTTGAGTAGAACTCCCACTCCAACAATTGGTTATTTATGAAAATATATAGAGGTATTTGAGGATTTCACAACACTTAAAAACCCTATTAGAGATGTTATTATCTTCCATTTGCATAAATCAATAATCCTGGCTATAATACCTAATTCCTACGCAATATTAAATATCCCATAAATGATGTTGTAGATAATGACAAAGAAGGCTTGTGAGGAATCTATGCCTAATGATGAATTCATTAATACAAAAGAGTTTAATATGCTTATTATTAAATTGAGAAGTAAATCTAGGACATAAGAGAGATTGTGAAGTGAAATTTCATAAATGCTAAATGATGAACACGGTATTTGTCAGAGTACTCTAACAACTTTGAAGTTAATACAAAATAGATGACACTTGAGCAAGGGAGAAAGTTAGTAACAAACAATAGATGCCTTGTCCTATTTGAGTGGGAATAAATTTGACTATTACCCTAGATACTATTAGAACAACCAAGGAAGAGGGTGATGTGTGTTGTCCCTAATTTTTGACTTGCTAAAAATTGGGATAATCTATTCAAATTTTGATAAAATTTGAATATTTTCTCTTCTAAGGCACGTTTTACAAGGTGCAAAGGTTAGAAAATTTCAGTTTTGGGTCTATAGGCCTTTTGGCTAACATTTTTCACTCACTCTTGTCTGTTTTCATGAAATTCTGAGTTATTTTTAGTGTGTTTTTGGTCAATTTCGGGTTTTTGGGGCATCACTGCAAGTAGGGGTTTTGGTTTCTTATTACAAGTAAGTGATAGGAACTTTTTGCTCTTATTACAAGTTACTTTTTGTTTTAATTTTAAGTTGTAGGAACTTTTTGTTCACTTTACAAGTTACTTTTTCAAGTTACTTGCAATGACTTAAAAAAGTTCCGATTTCACTTAAAGTCACTTGCAATGACTTGAAAAAGTTCCTATTTCTTTTTATTTTTAAAAAGTTACTTGCAATGACTTAAAAAAGTTCCGATTTCACTTAAAGTTACTTGCAATGACTTAAAAAAGTTCCGATTTCACTTAAAGTCACTTGCAATGACTTTTAAAAGTTCCTATTTGAGTTAAAGTAACTTGCAATGAGTTCTAAAAGTTCCTATTTTAACTTAAATCACTTGCAAAGTGTATCTAAAAACCCGATTTGCAAGTAAAGGGCATTTTTAAAGTTATTTGTTATTTTGTTCACTTGCAATGAGCATCAAAAAACCCGAAATTAGTTTTGCAAGTGTTTTTGTGGATTTTTAACTTGCTCTTGCTCATATGCACCCCGATTGGAGAGATTTTTGGCATGAAGAACACTTGGCAAGGTCTGCAACTTTATTAAATCCCCCATTTTTGCTCTACCATTGCCACGTTTTTGCAGATTTGAGTTTGCTCAAGGCGCCTAGGGTTTTATTTATTTATTTATTTTTCTTTATTTTGGCTTGTAAACTCTTGTTGCAGGTATGTTCTTTGTTTCTTTTTATTTTTCTGTTTTTGTTGCTTTAAATCTTTTGTTCTTGGGTTGCCTTTCTATGGAGATTGAGATTGCATATTATAAAAAAAACGTGTATGGCTGAAAACGCGTTTTTCCACTTCATACGCCCTTCATTCATTTCTCTTTCATACGCCATCATTATTCATTCGCCCTTCATTCATAAAAAACGTTTTTCTCTCTCTTTCATTCGCCTTCCCATTCGCTTTTCATTCATTTGCCTTCATTTCATATTCATTTGCCATTACCATTTTTCTTCATCATCATTATCATTTTCTACAAAAATGATGCCCTTGGTTGAAAATCGGGTTTTCATAATTTGATTACAAGTAGGAGATTTTGACCAAGGTTACAAGTTAAAATGAAAACTTGCAATGACCTCTCATTTTTCCTACCTTGCACTTTTTAACTTGCAATATGTCCCAAAAATCCCGATTACACTTTGCACTCGTTGTCAGCCTTCCAAAACCCGAAATTGGTCCAAAATGCATTCAAAAACACTTGAAAATGAGTCTTTGAGATCCAATCACAAGTGCAAAACTTGTATTTTCCCATACACATATGAAGTTGCATGTTCATTCTCCACAAATGCAAGTCAATGTTCTTGTTTTTTCCACACATGTAATGCTGTTTCCAAAACCCGAAATTGAGCTTCGACCTCACTTTTGCAGCCCCTTTGTCTCATTCTCGTTAGTCCTGCTTGCGCACATGACCTACCAAATCAATAATATAAGGCATGGGCCTTATTTTTCAAACAAATTCCAAGGCTGGAGAATGATACAAAGAAAGAGCAACAACATGACGAAGCTACACAAGGATTTGAATAAGTGACATGATTGAGCATAGAATGCTTTCAAGACAGAGATGGAAGAATATTTTCCAAACAGCAGCATGAAGACCCACTCAAGGATGATGGTTTGAGTCATGTCTTGGACACGTAGAATAATTTCAATTATGCATTTGTAATTTTGTTTTGACAAATTACATGTAAAGTCAGAAATTGTAATGGCAAGTGGCCATGCTACTCGCATTATTGAAGATTGTAATTACATGTAATCAAATTACAAGTCAAGATAAATTAGGATTGTAATTTGGAATAAGTCAATTGCAAGTAGTTGGTGGTTGAGAGAATTTCTCAAGTTAGTTGGGATTCTCCCACCTTTTTCTCATGACCTCTCTCCTATAAATACTTGAGAGGGTCCTTTGTAAATTTAATCTTTTTGGCAAGCAAGAAAACTCTACAGAATTTTATACTCATAAAGATTTTGAGCTTTATAGTTATAAGTTTATCTTTTTCAAATAATATCAAAGAGTTACAGATTTCAGACTTTGTGTTGAAATCCTACTTTGCATCCATTGTGTTCTTATGTCATTTTGGAGCATTACTTTGTGATTATTTGAAGGTTGTGGAAGATTGCTAAGGAGAGCTTCAATTGAAATATTTGCAGACTTTGTGCTATGAATGTTGAAGGTTGAATTCATAATTTGAGTTTAGAAATTAAGAAGAATTGCAAGTCTTTGTGCTCGTAATAATTTCAATTTGTAGTAGTTAATAGATACATCATACTTGCAGAATTTGTGCTATTTTATGTTGTATATTATCATTAGAATTATCTTTCAAAAGGGTAGATAGGATTGTATATTTTAAAGACTTTGCGCTTGAGATTGTTTTCCCGTCCCGAAGGAAGTGATAGAAGTCTTTGAGCTTTCAGGAAACTTCATTTACTTTCTACTGAATTTATTATGAGCTGCTGTTAAAGTTTATTTAAAAGTCTAGATTACTTTTTCTCTGAAGAGAAAAGAGTTTAATCTTTCCTGAAACAAGAGGAGAGATTATTGTTCCTCCCATATTTGTTTTTAGTTATTTAGATAGGGGGAGTCTTCCCTTAAATAGGAGAGTTTAACTCACACACTGTGTTGAAATCACCATTTTGCCAAACCTCCTTAGTTTACAAAATATTCAACCAACAATGTGTTTGCAAGTGTTCAAAAAGCAAAGAAGTTTTACTCTTGATTTAAATTCAACCCAAATCATGACACCTTGACAATGTGAACCATTTCTCATGATTGTAATAAACCACACATATAAGTATCCACAAGGTCTATTTAAACAACTTATTGTAAAAAGATTTAGATAAGTCTTAAGCCTAGAGGTCACCTCTTTGGTAATCATAGTACCCAAATTAGTGAGGCCATAACAATGATACCTCAAACAAATTATGAGAATTCCAAATGGAATAAGAAATACAATGAGGTAAAGACAAGGGTAGAGAGACTTGGGATTCAACTCCTTGAAATGGGCCCAAAGGAAGTTATGCATCTCCTTAACATTTCTAGAGATAATAATATACTAAGAAAATTAATTAATTAATTAAAGGGCTTATTATAAGAAATAAATATAAGTCTAAATAAATTATTAAATATTTGAAAACGGGCATCTCCAAGGCTAACTTGTAAAGCTTAGTTAGGATGGTTAATGACTTTGGGAGTACAACATGAATATACAAAAGGAAATAGGTCAAATACAATATGTTCATCCTAAGTTGACTAACATATTTGTGAAATGGCTTCCTAGGGTCTTTCCTATGAGAAAAATTTATAAAAATGCCAAATATGCATTAGAAGGCTCAAATAAGATTATAATAACACATGAAATAATAAAGCTATTACATGATATGTCTAAATTCATGGATACAATATGTTATTATCAAAGAAAAGGCTTAAGAAATTTAATCTCTTTCTACCTCAAATCACCCTAAAATTAAGAATTTAGATGAATTTAATGGCTTGGTTTCTTCTTTTGTGCATCCTTTGCAAAGTGGTCTAAGAAGGTGGACCATTTTATGCTAATGTAGAGGAAGGGATTTGCTCCTCTAAAGACGACAAGGTCTCAATGAGAAAATAGCCCTCAACTACCTCAAAAGACACAACTCAAGTGACAAGATAAAATGAAGAAGGATGTATATTTATGTTTTATGCAGAATTAAAAGGGGAGAGTTCCAAAAAACAAAAGAGCAGGTCACATAGGTCTTTTGAAAAAAATAGCGAGCTCTCAACCAAGGAAGATAGTGCAACATGCAGACATCCCAACAATGTGCTAGCATGTTGTACAAATCATAGCCTAAGAATGTTTTGAAATAACTATATAATTGCTAGCAATTTTTATAACTAGAACTCTTAAAATGCAAGAAAATAATAGAGAATAACATAACTCAAAGCAATTTAAAATAAGTGAAATACAAATAATGAAACAAGAACAATGGAATAAAATACTCATAAAGAACCAATAGATGAAGTCTCTAGCAAATAAATGTCTTCAACACCTGCACACATAAGACCGAGGAAAATGCTGGGGGTTGTTTAGGTATTTGCCTTAGTCAAATCCCTTCTTTTGTGTTTCCACCTCCATGGACAGCCAGATGAGATAGAGATAAATAAAATCGACATGATAAGAGAAGTAAATATGCTAGAATGATGTGCTAAATGGATTAAAAGATAATGCAACAAAGAAACCACAGTTACCCTCCTTTAGCAAAGTGAGAATGTCGAAAGGAGGAGGCTACAATCTCCAAGTTTGAAATAGATATGATGATAGTGTTGAAGCTCCAATGTAGCGTGATTGTGAGAGAAAGAAAAATTCCATGGAGAAGGTGGAATGGAGATGAATAATTTGTCATGTGGAAAAGGAGAAAGAGAGAATGTGTGTTGAGAGAGAGATAGATTCATCAAAAATGATTTTTTTTGGGAGGTTTAAGCATGTAAGAGTCATCCCAATGCGTCTATGAGCTAGCAGAGGTGTTACATTCACTACTAGGTGGGAAATGTAACATCTCAATGGCTATTGCAATTAGGAATCTATTAGGGAAATTCATGTGGCACATAGATATTTGGATGACATGTGTTTTTCTGCGACATAAATCCTCTTTAATGATGGGAAATTAGCAGATTAAGGATTAAATTAAAGATGGATAAAAGGGACATTTCATTATTGTCTTTAATCTATCTAAAGGGAAGTCTCATGGAATGTGAAATTGAATAGGATGCAATTTACAACATTACAAGTAAGTGGTCAAATGCATAAAATCCTAGCCCTTGAAACAAGAGTGGATATTTTCATTAAGATCAAGGTTGCACTATCTATGCTAGGTATATATCCAATCTAAATAAGATAAGAATAATTATATAGAGAAAAACTAGCCTCATAAAAAAGTGTTGAACATACTTAGAGATTGAGAGAGGGGGTGAATTAGTCTTATCAAAAACTTAATCCTCTTTGGAACTTAAATCTTTCAGCACAATACAACCTTCTTTGTCAGTTAAAAACCTTTAAATAGAATAATAATAGAGAAGGATATATCAGTTTGAATCTTTAACAACTTCAACAATCATTAGCAATGAAATATATAGCGATTCTACTTCTAACCAAATCAACAACAAACAAAGATGAAGCAAAGAACACACATGCATAGGAGAACACAAGTTTTACGTGGAAAACCCAATGAGGGAAAAACTATGGTGAGAGTTAACTCACAATATAAAGGCTCACTTCCAAACAAATTTGCAAACTAAGGCACACTACCTTAGAGAAAGATACAAAGGAATTGCAAAATTGAAGCCAACACAACTTTAAGAGCAAGATATAAGGACCTGATGAGATTCACTATCTTAGAGTAGGATACAAAAAATTTATAAAAGATTACTATATTTATCAATAATTCACTTTGCTAATTAAGGCATTAAAGCATATTTAATCTTTTCTTCCACACACTTTAGCACTATCTTTGTTGGATTTTAAATACATTTCACACACACACACACACACACTTCTTTGCACTTGTTTACTATAAATCATGTTGCATTTGAAATGTTCTTGCATTTATATCCACTACAACACTTCAAAACTTCAATTAGGTTGGCCAAAAAGAAGATAAATAATGAATTCAACAAGTCAGCCACCAAAGCATAATGTGGTCCTATCCAGAGGATATAGAGGACCAAGGAAAAACTTATTCACATGTTGGCGCACATTAATCTAAGTCGACATCAAGGAAACATGTAGATGAAACATGAAGCACATAACTAGTTGGACCAAAGACATACTTCAAATTGAATTAACTTGGTGTGGTCCCAAACAGGAAAGGTCGAGAGCCAAATCCATCATAACATATCTTCAATTGTTGGCAGTGATGTGCAAGCAAACGAACAAGCTCCGTTGGCTAGATATCCACAAATAACCTAAAAAGACAACTCAAGACACAATACAACACTAAGGAGATCATCCAATAACATGCAAATCATATGGGGATGTTTCATGTGTTGCACAAACGATTGTTGTTGCACCAAAAGATCGACCTGTCAATTTTTGATAAAACCATTAGTGTTAATGAATCCGCGGGACGTGATTAAGCCATGTCATGAACCCGAGCCCTGCATTGTACAACACAAGGAGGCCAAGGGAACACACCTTGCAACAATTCCCCCTAGCGCAAGCGAGGAGTTCAAACTCTGACTTAGGCTCTGATACCATTGCATAAACGGTTATCGTTCTACCAAAATATTGACTTGTTAATGCCCAATACAACCACCAAAGTTAATGAATCCATGTGAGATTATTAAGCCATGCCACGAACTTGAGTGTTGCATTGCACAACACATGGAGACCAAGGGCACACACCTTGCAACAATTATTAATATTAATAGTCTTAAGGTCATATGCACAATTCATCATGCTTAGTTGACCCACAAATGGTACCTTTAATTTGGAGTTCTAACAATAATAATTATACAAATGGTTTGTCTCTTAACCCAATCTCAATAACATCTAAAGGATGGTTTTCTTTTATTTAATCATGCAATAATCTACCACAAGTCCATTAGTTTATCTAATAGTTTCTGCATTGGGGTTCTTCTACTTAAGATATATGTAGACATCATCAAATTTTTAAGGAAACTGAATTACAAAATCATGCTAATATTTAATACAACTTATAATTATCTTCCTTCAAGATCACCGATTAGGTCCAATTATAAAGGTTCTCAATTTTAAGGGGTCAACATACATTTTATAACCATAGAAAGTCTTTACCACAACATCAATGAATTACAATAATTACCAACTTGTAACATTAGAAATATATTTAGTAAGGCATAGTTGTGGTACAACTAAATGAAGTCACCATCACTCACAAAATTATAAAACTACTAGCCAAACCTTGTATTAATTATATCTATTTTTTAGCTTATTTATTGTCCTATTTGATATCATTAACTACAATTAAGAAAATAATTAAAATGTCATGGGTAAACATCTAATATTTCTCTTGAATCACATTTATCCTAACCAATGCTATACTTATTAGTTTCATTCAACCATCTCGCTTGAAGTATTATATGTTAGAGTAATCATGCATTAGCTAATAATTAATTAATATTTAATTGATTATTAGTCTAATTTATTCTCATGCACTTAAGTTAAACTTAGGAGTTCTTTATTCAGTTAACTAAAGTGAGCTATTATTAGATCATTATGTCTCATCTCATGTGATGTTGACACTTTCCATGATCTAATCCCTTTCTCATTTAGGGTTTTGCTCCTATAAGTATTCAACCCTCATTGTAATTAATCTCGAGCTTTCATATCTTCTTGAGAGTCTCTTGCTTCAATAGTTTTTTGTCGTTGAGGAATATTGTATATATTGTTTGTATATCTCTTGTGTGGAAGGTGTATTTGTTTTCTATTTGATCTTGTGGCTCGTGGTTTTGTGATTTTTTCACAATTCTAACATGGTATCAGAGTGTGTACCTGGCAAACCCCTTCTTGGTTTATGAGGTTTTTTTCTTCAACGAGGGTTACATGATTCATATCTAAATCTCCTTTGCTTTTTTTGCAATTTTTGGAGGTGGGAAATTTTTTGGTGCATTATGGTATAAAACAAACCTCATCATTGGATTCAGATCTGTGAAGAAAGTTAGAATTGCCTTTTGTTTAACCTAATTTGGGTTCCTAACGCCATATCTGTGAAGGTTTGAAGAAGTTGGGTTTTTTTTTTCAGATTTGGACAATAGTTGAGTTTTCGCTACATTTTGGTGCAAACGGACCTCGCCGTTGAATTCAAGAGGCCAATTCCATGAGTTTTGCCTATAAATTTATCCAATTTTTCCACCGAGTGTTTTTGAGGAAAATTATTTTTGTATAGGGTCCATACAACCCCTGTACAGATGTTGGAAAAACAAGGACAAACAACTGAGAGGGGGGTGAATCAGTTGTCACAAAATAATAAACTTTTCAAACTTTACTTCTTACTCTCAAATCTGATGAATAAGCAATTAACCATACACAATTAACACATCAAAGAGACAGAGAACACCAAGATTTTTTTTACATGGAAACCTCTAGCATTCCTTTGAGATACTCAAAATTATCCTTGGGCAATAGTTTAGTAAAGATGTTTGCAATCTGCTCTTTGGTAGGCACCTACTCCAATCTAACTTCTTTCTCACTCATTTTCTCCCTCAAGAAGTGAAACTTGATTGATATATGTTTAGTCTTAGAGTGCAGCACCAGATTCTTTGAAATATTTATTGCACTTGAATTGTCACAGTATATGGCAATAGGTTCTTCATATATCACCCTTATATCTTTCAACATTTGTTTCATCCATATTACTTGAGTACAATTGTTTGTAGCAGCAATATATTCTGCTTCAGCAGTAGATAGAGAAATGGAATTTTGCTTCTTGCTCAACTAGGACACCAACTTCTTCCCTAGGAAGAAAGCACCACCACTAGTACTATTCATGTCATCTACATCTCCAACCCAATCAGCATCAGTATATGCACTTAAAGTGAGATCATCATCCTTTGGATACCAAAGGCCAAAGTTAATTGTTCCTTTTAGATATCTGAAGATTCTCTTAACAATAGTCACATGTGATTCTTTTGGATCAACCTGAAATCTAGCAACCATACATACAACTTCATAATATCTAGTCTAGTCTAGGTTAAATAGAGCAATCCACCGATCATTGACCTGTATCTAGTTTGATTCACCTTAGGAGAATCATCATTCTATACTAGCTTGCATCCGGTTACCATGGGAGTACCAATAGGCTTTGATTTTTCCATCCCAAATTTCTTCAGTAGCTCTCTCACATATTTAGACTGAGATATGAATATCCCCTTGTCTAACTGAGTAACTTGCAATCCTAGAAAGAATGTCATCTCTCCAATCATACTCATCTCAAATTCATCCTTCATCTCATCAGCAAACTTCATACATAGATTGTCATCTCCTCCAAAAATGATGTCATGAACAAAGACTTCTATAATTAACTCTTTATCATGATCCAATTTGAAATATAAGTTGCTATCAGCAGTACCTTTAGTGAATCCAAGCTTCAGTAAGTATTTGTCCAATCTAGCATACCAGGCTCTGGGGGCTTGCTTAAGTCCATATAGAGCTTTCTTCAGGCGGCAAACCATATCTTGCTTGTCAGTTAGCTGAAATCCATCTGGTTGTTCAATGTATACTTCTTCTTCTAGTTCTCCATTCAAAAATGTTGACTTCACATCCATCTGATAGACTTTATAGTCCTTGTATGCAACATAAGCAAGAAATAATCTAATAGCTTTGATTCTAGCAATAGGGGAAAAATTTTCTTCAAAATCAACACCTTCCATCTGAGAGTATCCTGTACATACTGGTCTTGTTTTATTCTGGACCACTTCACCTTGTTCATTTAGCTTGTTATGAAACACCCATTTAGTACCAATCACAATTTTGTCTTTAGGTCTAGGAACCAGTATCCACGTGTCATTCTTTTCAATTTGTGTCAGCTCTTCCTTCATAGCTTCCATCCAGGGTTCATCTTGGCAGGCTTCAGTGACATTTTTAGGTTTAACCTTGGAAATTAGGCAGTACTCTTCTGCAATCTTTCTTCTAGTTTGCACTCCTTTATTCTTATATCCTATAATTTGGCTTTCAAAATGATTTAGCTTTACATACCTTGGAGTTTTGGGACTTTCATGAACTTCTAGTTCTTTTGATCTTCCTTCTGCACTTGCACCTTGTCTCTGCTTCCTGATTGCCTTGATTCACTAGAACAACTGGAACATATGGCAGAATTTGAAGTTGATTCTTTGTCTGAACATTCTTCCCTTTGCTTGTATTTTCTTCATCTGAATCATATCCACAATAACTGGATGATTTGACATAATCCTCATCAACTCTAACATTTGCACTCTCAACCATCTTTCTCAGCCTTCTATTATAGCATCAATAGGCCTTGCTTTTAGTAGAGTAACCTAAAAAGATTCCTTCATCGCTTCTTGCATCAAACTTGTTAGAATTTCCATTAACATTTACCCAGTTTAAAGTGTACACAACAGTGCTTACAACTTCACTCCAATAGATCCAGGGCACATTTCCTTCTATCATCATTGTTCTAGCAGCATCCAAAATTGTTCTATTCTTTCTTTTTGCAACTCCATTCTGTTGAGGGGTTCGGGGAGCAGATAACTGTCTTCTGATTCCATGTTCTTCACAAAAAGAGTTGAACTCCCTAGAGGTGAACTCACCACCTCTATCAGATCTTAGACACTTGATTTTCAGACCTTTCTCATTCTCTACCATAGCCTTGAAACTTTTGAACTTTTCCAATGCTTCACATTTTTCTCTTAAGAAGGAAACCCATATCATTATAGAGTAATCATCAATAATCAACATAAAGTACCTTTCTCCATGAATAATTATGACTCTAGAGGGACCACAGAGGTCAGTATGTAGCAACTCTAGAAAATCATTTGAATGAAACTATTTTCTCTAAAAGGAGACTCTAGTATGTTTGCTCATTTGACACTCCTTACAAATTGTGTTAGCAGGCTTCACTAACTTAGGTAGATCTCTTAGTGCTTGAGTGTAACTTAATTTTAAAATGTTATCAAAATTTACATGACACAACCTCCTATGCCACAACCAGCTTTCATCTACTTGAGCAATTAAACAACTCCCATTAGCAGTATTCAGGTGAAAAATATTACCTTTTGTCTTTCTTCCAATAGCAATCATATTGCCAGAACTTCCATGTATCTTGCATCTTCCATCTTTGAATGGTAGATCATAGCCTTTTCCACCATCTGTCCAACACTCAAAAGATTGTGCTTAAGGCCTTCAACATAAATAAAATCATCAATGTTATCCTTACCACAAAGTAAAATAGAACCTCTGTCCCGAAATCACACCAACATTGTTGTCTCCAAATCTTACAACACCACCATCATACTTCTCTAGAATACAAATTTGTTTTTGTCACCAGTCATATGATGTGAGCATCCACTGTCAACAACCCACTCATCCTTTTCTTCAACTCGGGCTGCAAGAGCTTTCTCATCTTTAGTATATTCAATAGCCACAGGACTATTTACAACGGTAGCAATGAAAACTCATTCATCTTCATTTCCAGTATCTTTATCAAATTCATCATCAGTCACTCCTTCTTCATCAAAGTAACATTTCTTTTGGAATCTAGACTTGTTAGGCTTAGATCTAGGAAATCTTTTAGGACATATTGATGCAAAATGACCTATTTTACTACATGAAAAACATTTAATAGGTAACACTCCTTCATACTTAACGTTTCCTCTACCTTCTTTCTTTATAATTAGTGCTTCCAATTCTTCTACTTCTCTTTCTTTATCTTCAAGTTGCTTTAGTTCTTCATCATACTTGGATATCTTTTTGGAACATTCTCTCAGACCATATATTTGCTTGTTACTTTTGGATACACTGGCCTTGAATGCTGATTTAGTCTTTGGAACAAATTCACCAAATTTACTTAATTCAAAAGCAACAAGCTTACCAACCAGCATGTCTCTTGACATCTTTGTTACTAATCTGAGTTCTTCAATAGCGTGAGCCTTCACTTTGTAGGAGGGAGGCAGGGATTTGAGTATCTTAGCCACAATTTCATCCTCATCCAAAGAACCACTGGCACATGTAATACCCATCACTATTTCATTTACTCTTTGCATAAAATAAGTGATATTTTTATCTTCACCCATCTTCAAATTCTCATACTTTCCTTTCAAACTCTGTAGCTTAGCCATCTTCACTTGTGCATCTCCTTCATACAAAGTTTCCAGCTTCATCCAAATCTCATGATTTGTCTATAGTCCTACCACATTTTCCATCTCTGAGTCTGTCAAAGCACTCACCAAAGCTTCAATTGCCCTAATATTGTTTTCAACATCTTTGATCTCATCAATAGTGGAGGGACCATTATGAGGAATAACATATGGATCTTTTGTAATCTTCTAGAAGGCTTCACCAATACACCTTAGATGACATTGCATCCTGAATTTCCATAGTGAGTAGTTAGTTCCATCAAATCTTGGACTGTCCTTCTTGAATGTTGCCATCTCGAATCATCTCAAGCTTTTAGACTTCTTCAAAGGAACCTGATCTACTACCAATTGTTGACAAAACAAGGAAAAACAACTAAGAGGGGGGGTGAATCAGTTGTCACAAAATAATAAAATTTTCAAACTTTACTTCACTTAATCTCAGATCTGATGAATAAGCAATTAACCATACACAATTAACACATCAAAGAGACAAAGAACACCAAGATTTTTTTTACGTGGAAACCCTGTTAGGGGAAAAACCACGTGGATGTTAGTCCACAAGATTATACCCTGTTAAAAGTATAATGAAAATAATAAAGGGGAATGCACATGCATTTAGGCACACTACCTAGAGCTTACTGCTCAATTACAGAAGGGGCTCACTGCCCAACAATACATAATAGGATTAAAATCCAGAGGGTATGAACTGAAAAAAAAGCTTTTGCACAAGCCTAATTATAGTTCCAATTAAGCACAAAAAACTCCTCTTTTTCGCTCAAACTACTTCACACTTCGCTTGATCTTCTTCACACTCTGCTCTGCAATCGAATAATATTCACACATACACACATAGGAGCACACCCACCACACGAAACACACTTTGCACAGATGAAGCAATCACTCTTATATATCCGCTACATGAGATTTCATCAACAACTTAGTCGGCTAGGAAAAATAAAACATATTTGCAATGTCAGCCCAAATTTACAAATAATTTTTTAATGCGAATCCACCAAGGTTAGCCACAACATAGTGGAGACCCAACTTAATATCTCCAACACAAAATGACTTCAATTAATTTCACCTCGAAGATCCACAACACACTACCATCATCATGTCAGCCAGGAACATAAAAAACTAAACATGCGCAAGAAAAGATCTTTGACCACGAGCACACCGATTAATGTGGACATACTACAAAGATAGAGCATGATCTAGAGACATCCAAAAACATCAAGAAACAACAGAGAAACATTGTTATGAAATAACTTTCATAATAGGAGAATATGATATGAAATATGTTGCAAATACTTGATAATAACTGAGAATAACAAGCCACTTCAAGGGGGAAAACCTCCAAATATCTCTAATGAGAACACACTTCACAACTTGATGATGAAATAAGACTCACAACCTCCTATATATACCTATTTATGCCTAGGATATCACCTAGACCGACTTAGACACACCTATATAAGTCTTAGGCCGACCTAAAAAACTAAATAACAATATACTAATGATAATATGACTTAATAGAGAGTTAAGATAGCCACAAGCCGACTATTCATAACCCGATGTAGACTAATATTAAGGGTGTAGCATGCCCCCTTCTTCAAAGAAGCATTTTCCTCAATGCTAATCAAGTTTGGATTCTTTTGAATGAACTCCTCGTCCTCCCATGTGACATCTTCAACTAGTAAATTCTTCCATTGGATAAGATACTCAGTGAGAGTTCTATTCCTCATATTATTTGTATGTGTTTGATGAATGCACTCTGGTTCCAAAATGATTCTTCCTTCTTCATCGAGCTCTATTAGTGTTTGAGTGGGAATATTATGCCCAATTACCTTCTTCAAACAGGAAAAATGAAAAACTGGATGTATCTTTGTTGTTGGTGGCAACTCTAGCTTGTAGGCAACACTACCGATCTTTTGCATGATTTGGTATGGACCATAATACCTTGAAGTCAACTTATTATTCTTTTTTTGTTGCTTTAGTGAGATTTTCTTATAAGGCTGCAATCTCAAGAAGACCCAATCCCCAACTTCAAAACTTCTTTCACTACAATGTTGGTTTGCTTGTTGTTTCATTCGATTTTGTGCCATGGCTAAATTCTCCTTCAGTCTTGAAAGTACTTGTTGTTGATGAAGCAAGTGGTCTTCTACTACCTGAACTCTTGGTGACACCTTTATTGATGATGTGATGGAAGGAGGATGATATCCATAAAGTGCAAAAAATGGAGACATTTTTTATGAGCTATGAAAAGAAGTGTTATACCACCATTCTGGAAGTGGTAGCCAATCTACCCATTGAGACAATTTCTCTAAAGTGAAACAACATAGATATCCTTCCAAACACTTATTAACAACCTCAGTTTTCCCATCTGATTGAGGGTGGTATGAAGAGATATGAGCCTATTGACTACCCAAACACGAGAATAAATCTTTCCAAAAGTGACTAGTGAAGATAGGATCATGATCACTAACAATAACCTTAGGTGTACCATGTAGCTTTTGGATATTCTCCAAAAAATATTTTTCCACTGCACTTGTTGTAAAAGGATGTGATAATGCAATGAAATGTGCATATTTAGTGAGGTGATCAACTACTACCATGATGACATTATGACCTTTAGATTTGGGAAGCCCTGTGATGAAGTCCATGGATACCTCTTCCCAATGCTAGCTAGGAATAGCTAAGGGTTGCAAGAGACCTGGTGTCTTAATTGTCTCCCCTTTATTTCTTTGACAAACCAAACATTCAACCACAAATTTTTAAACATCACCTTTTAGCCCTTCCCAAAAAAAATCTTGCTTGACTCGATGATATGCCTTCAAAAATCTTGAATGACCACCCACTGGAGACTCATGCAACTCTGTGAGAATCTTGTGTTTAAGAGTGGAATTCTTGCAGAGATACAAACACTCTTTATACCAAAGAGTATCTCCCTTCCAACAAAACTTATCTGAACTACTATGATCACTTTTTAATTGTTCAATGAGATTACTTGTCGCAACATCATTTTGCCACTCTGCTTTGGCTTCCTCCACCCAATTTGCTTGTAATATTGAAAGGGTACACAATAAGGCTTCATATTTCTCATCCTTCCTTGAAAGTGCATCTACTACAATATTTTCTTTCCCTTTCTTATATACAATCTCAAAGTCATATCCTAACATCTTAGTGACCCATTTTTGTTGCTCTTCAGAAGATAGTCTTTGTTCCAAAAAATATTTTAGGCTATCATGATCTGTCTTAACCTTGAAGTGTCTACCCAATAGATAAGGCCTCCATTGTTTAATTGCATGGAGGATTGCTAGCATTTCCTTCTCATAAATAGGTTTTAGTTGATTCTTACCCTTTAATTGATGACTCTCAAAAGTAATTGGTTGACCTTCTTGCATGAGCACTGCTCCTATCCCATTGCCAGAAGCATCACATTCCACAATGAATTCCTTGGTGAAGTCAGGAGTGGCAAGCATTGGAGTTGTACACATAGCCTCCTTCAATCTATCAAATGTTGTATTGGAAGACTTGTTCTAATGAAAATAATCCTTCTTCAATAGAGTGGTAAGAGGTGCTGCTATACAACCATAATTCTTCAAAAATATTCTCTAGTACCTTGTCAATCCCAAGAAACCCCTCAGTTTCTTAATGGTTTTTGGAATAAGCCATTCCATGATAGCCTTAATTTTGTTAGGGTCCACCTTTACTCCATGTGAAACTATGTGTCCCAAATACTCCACCTCCTCAAGACCAAAAGCACACTTGGATGGCTTAGCATAGAGTTTATGACCTTCAATTATTTGTAATGATTGATCCACATGTTGCAAATTTTCTTCCCAAGTCTCGCTATAAATCAATATATCATCAAAGAATACTAACACAAACTTTCTCAAGAACTTAAAAATGGAATTCATCAAACTTTGGAATGTAGATGGTGCATTGGTAAGACCAAATGGCATCACCAAAAATTCATAATGACCCTCATGACTTTGAAATGATGTCTTACAAATATCTTCCTCCTTAATTTGAATTTGGTGATAACTAGATCTAAGATCTAACTTGGTAAAATACATAGCTCCATTCAATTCATCTAGCAAATCATCAATGACTGGAATAGGAAACTTATCTTTAATGGTGTACATATTGAGCACTCTATAATTTGGACACATGCGCCAAGTATCATCCTTCTTATGTACCATCACCATAGGTGAGGAGTAAGCACTTTGGCTATGCCTGATAATTCCTGCCTCTAGCATCTCCTCAACAATTTTTTCTATCTCACTCTTTTGTATGTGTGGATACCTATAAGGCCTGATGTTCAGTGGTTGGCTCCCTGGAACTAATTGTATGGCATGATCATGATCCCTCTTAGGAGGAAGTCCTTGAGGCATATCTCTAAGAACAACTAAGTGATGATCAATTATAGCTTGCAAATCTAGATGAGTAGGAGCATTAGATTGAGAGACTTCTAATGAACATAGCTGGGCCACAAATCCATCCACTCCTTTCTTAAGCAACTTTTGTATTTGATGAGAGCTTACCATTTGTGGGGATTTTTCCTTCAACCCCCTTAGCTCTACTACCTTTCCTTCTGATTGAAATCTCATGAATAGTTCTTGGAAGTTTATCTCAATCGTTCCCAAAGTAGTAAGCCATTGTACTCCCAAAACAATATCTCCTGTACCCATAGATATCACATACATTGGGGTATCAAGTTGATAATCTCCCATGGATAATTTAATGCTATGACACTTCCTTGAACAATTAACTATACCACCATTTGCAATCAAAACCTGAAACTTTGGTGCTAGATATATAAAACAATTTAGATGAGTAGCTAACTTTTTGTTGATGAAATTATGAGTACTACCTGAGTCGATCAACAATGTTTCCTTCTGCTTCTTTAAGAACCCCACCACCTTGAGAGTTTGTGGAGCATTGAAACCTGAGAGTGCATGACAAGAAATGATTGGTTGAGAATCATGTGATTCCTCATTTGACTCCCTTTCATCCTCTAGTATGGGTTCCTTCTCTTCTTCCTCACTTGGACCTTCAATATAGAACAATTTCTTTTCACTACATTTATGTCCTGGACTATATTTTCTATCACAATTGAAACAAAAACCTTTTGCTCTTTTCTCCTCAATTTTTTGTGGAGTCAACCTAGTAGGTTGTGTTGAATATCCTTTCTCTCTTGTCACATTAGCCCTTTGCTTCTTAGGAATCAAATACTTCTCCTCTACCCTGCGTGCTAAGATAAAAGACTCATTTATGGAGCTAGGGATAAACATGCATACCTCATGTTGAATGTGATCCTTGAGACCCCCCAAGAATAAACCATTCAAGTTTTCCTTCGTAATTGTATACACTCTCAAGGATAGATTTTGGAATTGCTGAATATAATCCTTAATTGATCCTGTTTGTTGAAGTTTAGCCAACTTGCTGAAGAAGTTGTTTGTCATGCTATTGCTATATTGTGCTTGGAGTTCCTCCATAAAAATTGAACATGAGATGGTGAGCCCCTTTTTCCTTCGATGAGTGCAAAGCCAATGATACCAAATGAATTGATCTAGTTTTAGATATAGGGAAGTCATCGTGACCTTTTTTCCATTTGGGATTTGGTGTACTTAAAAAAAATTATCCATTTGGTTTATCCATGTTAGAGGATCCTTTCCATCGAACTTGCACATATCCACCTTTGGAAATAAATTCCTAGATCCCATAGGAGTACTAAAGCTTGTGTCAATGTTAGCTGACCAAGAATTTTCACCTTAGTCGCTTGAGAACTCCTTTCTTGGTTCAGCCATGTAGGTGCTTAACATGTTTCGTATGTCCAATATATCTCCTCTTAGGTCACACATATCCATCTTCATTGAGGAAATGTATTCCTTGACCTTATTGATTTCCTCATTAGGAGTAATATCCTCTATTGTTACCCCATCCTTATCAGTAGTCTTCCCCGAAGTGACAACATTCTTTTTGCCCCTTGTTGCAGGCCCCGTCATGATGGGAACCACTAATTTTGAAATAAATCACATAAATGAAACTTAAATTCTCAAAAAAAATTAGTGTAACTTACTAGGGTCAAAATAAATCTCACCTAGAAAAATCTCCAAGAAATAAGCAGATTTGCAACGTGGAGAGTGAAAATTTTAATTTTTCAGTAACTTGTTTATTTATGCTCCAATTCCTCCAAATTTCTTGCTGTAATCTTCTTTATTATTTCTTCAAAAACCCAATAAAAATAAGACTCTAATTCAATAAGATGTCCGAGATATGCATATTCCAAAAAAATTGTGTAGAAACCCTAATTCTACAATAATTCGCTTAATTCTACTCCAATTCTTCTAAAATATGGACTATAGCTTCTTTACTATGTTATTAAAAAACCCTTTAAAAATTAGAAAAAAGGTATTCAAAATCTAAAAGATATGCTCTTCCCAAAATCGCCTCCAAAATTGAGAAAAAACCTTACCTCTACAGTGCCAAGATCATGCTCTGATACCACTTGTGTATGAAATAACTTGCACAATAGTAGAATATGATATGAAATATGCTGCAAATACTTGATAATAACTGAGAATAACAAGCCACTTTGAGGGGGAAAACCTCCAAATATCTCTAATGAGAACACACTTCACAACTTGATGATGAAATAAGATTCACAACCTCCTATATATAC
This sequence comes from Sequoia sempervirens, assembly GCA_007258455.2. NCBI lineage: Eukaryota > Viridiplantae > Streptophyta > Pinopsida > Cupressales > Cupressaceae > Sequoia > Sequoia sempervirens. Next base: position 61,315 of record VDFB02277432.1, read on the forward strand.
CTATTTATGCCTAGGATGTCATCTAGGCCGACTTAGACACACCTATATAAGTCTTAGGCCGATCTAAAAAGCTAAATAATAATATACTAATGATAATATGACTTAATAGAGAGTTAAGATAGCCACAAGCCGATTGTTCATAACCCGATGTACACTAATATTAAGGGCATAGCAAACATCCGCAACAACTAGAATGACCATAATTACACAATTGTCACTCAAGAACACTGACAGAGACCACAAAAACACTGTCAAACCATAGCATGATCAAATCTATACATGAACCTCTGAAAATTTTGGTAGATGATCTAGATACACTCAGCAAAAAACCCTTTAATCCATAGCAGCTGAACTTCAACATAAAGAACAAGACGCCTTCATGACCTGCATAGTTCCATTGGGAACCTAGAACACTTTCTTTTACAAATTTCTCAATATCCTCGACATATACACCCTCTAATACACCAAATGATAATAGTGTTTACATCAATGTCAACCACATATCAGCAACACATCCACAACATCCAACAACAGATTCCTAGCATGAAAAAAGAAAAAAAAAATCAGCTATTCCTTTTTTCTAATTTCTTTTTAAAAAATTTAAAAATTGAAAAAAATCATTAAAAAAATCGCAAGGTTTTAATTTCTTTGGGGGGCAGTGAGTTTTTGGTTTTTAACAAAAAAATCATTTAATGTTGGGCCTGGAGTACTGTACTTGCAACTAGTGGTCTTAATCAGTACCCACAACTGGCTTTCGTCAATCCGTCGGCACTTATATTTTTCAGAAAAATTAGCATTGGTGCCTATTTTCTAGGAGTTGTCTCTTGTTTCTAGGCTACTTTTTTCTATTGAGCATGCACCCTCTTTTCCAGTAGTAGTCAAAATTTTTTAGGGGAGGTCGACTTCTTTTTTCGGGGCACATTGACTTTTTCGGCTACCTTGAAATTTTTCCAGGCACACGGTCTTTTTTTCCGTTCATAGTTCAAAGGCCATCAAATTTAACATAGGGTTTTGTTGAGTCATCATGTTTTATTGATGACATCATCGTATGGACAAGTTTCTAAGCCCCCTCCTAGGTCCTATTTTCCCTAAAGCAACTATTTTTTCCATTTTGGTGTAACTTGGGCATACGATACTGTTTTTTGACAAACGAGATATCGTCGGAACATTGGTTCCGCCAACTTTCCAGTGGTGTGGGTCTCATCACTCTATTTTGTTGTTGGTGCATTCTATATTCTATTAAATTTAGAGGAGCTATTTTCAATCTCAAGCTCATAACTTTTGACCAGTTTCTCTATTTTTTGCGATTGTAGTGGTATTGGAACCATCTTTTAGAGCTCTTTAATTTCGTCCATGCAATTTTTCTAGATTGTTTTCTAGGTACATTTTATTCATATTTTTGTCTTTTCACACTTTAGTGAATTACTTGGACATTTTAGCTCCTGGAAACTTTTTGTTTATGTGGGATGACTTGTTTTAGGCAGTTCTATATATGCATTTGCAATATTTTGTCCTATTTGGGCATTATAGACATCTTTTTCATGCACATTCTTTTTTTGTAGACGCACTGAGATAAAGTGCCCTTCTGGTGTATACTTTTTAGAAATTTCACACATCTTGTTGTGCCTTTTGTATTCACACTATGATATAAAGTGCCATGGGGGGGTTGATGTTTTCCTTTAGCTTGCCATCACACCTTTGTCAAGCGATTGTCCCTTCCACAACAGTAGTGAATCCCAGTGATTCTTGCCTCATGCATGTGTGCCCTAGTTTGTACACCCTTTTATTTGCAAGTTGTTTCTCCTACATGCACTTCTTGGTTTCACATAGTTTAAGTGTACCTGTCATGGCTCTCCCTTTTCAACATTATGGAGGGTTTCCAATGTTGGTGCTAATGCTTCTTTGGTTTCACATTTGAGTGATCTACATAACTAGTTCTTGTTCCTATGTACTAGTCGGATGCAACGTGTTTGCATTTTGGTGAGATGGATCGTTTACCATATGGACACTCTTGCATTCCCATTTCTAGAGGTTCTTCATTTAAGCACTCTATTGATCATCTTTCGACAACAATTTATAGGTTCGTGCTTTTGGATGTTCTACATGTTCCTCTTTTTTGGGACATTGTCTTGTTTGGAGGCTTCTTTAGTCCTTCACTTGGCCTTCATCTCTTTTTGGAGTGGAGTTTTTCCCATGAGGTTTTCTTTGTTTCTCCACATTATAGAGATATTTTATTTGTACATGGGTACCTTATTTGGCCTAGTTTTTCGAGACCCATCACACATTCTTTTTAGGGTTTTTAATTACTCCCTAAGTTCATCTTAAGGGGGTATTAGAGTAATCATGCATTAGCTAATAATTAATTAATCTTTAATTGATTATTAGTCTAATTTATTCTCATGCACTGAAGCTAAACTTAGAAGTTCTTTATTTAGTTAACTAAAGTGGGCTATTATTAGATCATTATGTCTCATCTCATGTGATGTTGACACTTGTCATGATTTGAACCCTTTCTTATTTAGGGTTTTTCTATTATAATCACTCAACCCTCATTGTAATTAATCTCAAGTTTTCATATCTTCTTGAGAGTCGCTTGCTTTTGTAGTTTTTTCTTGTTGAGGAATATTGCATATATTGTTTATAGATCTCTTGTGTAGAAGGTGTATTTGTTTGTTGTTTGATCTTGTGGCTTGTGGTTTTGTGCTTGTTTCATAATTCTAACATGGTATCAAAGTGTGTATCCTACAAACCCCTTCTACTTTTATGAGTTTTTTTCTTGAACGAGGTTTACAGGCTTCAGATTTGAATCCCCTTTGGTTTTTTTGATTTTTTTTGGAGGTGGGAAAATTTTTGGTGCATTTTGGCATGAAACATACCTCATAATTGGATTCAAAGCTATCGAGAAAGTCAGAATTTCCTTTTGTTTTGCCTGATTTGCGTCCCTAACACCAGATCTGCGAAGGTTTGAAGCAATTGCTTTTATTTTGGATTTGGAGGGTAGTTTAGTTTTTGGTGCATTTTCACGCAAAATGGACGCCAACGTTCAATTCAAGAGGCCAATTCCATGAATTTTGACTATAAATTTATCCAATTTTGCAACTGGGTGTTTCTGAGGCAATTTTTTTTTGTACAAGGGTTGTATAACCACCTGTACAAATACCTAGCACTTAAAATGAAAAAAAAAGGTTGACTATTCCTTTTTTCTAATTTCTTTTTAGAAATTTTAAAAATTAAAAAAAAATCATTAAAAAACCATAGGGTTTTAATTTTTTTGGGGGGTAGTGATTTTTTGTTTTTTAACAAAAAAATTCATTTAATGTTAAGCCTGGAATACTGTACCCGTGGTCAATGGTCTTAATCAGTACACGCGGTTGACATACTTTACCCATTGTTAGCTTTCTTCTATCCATCGACACTCTTATTTTTTGGAAAAATTGACGGTGGTGCCTCTTTTTCGGGAGCCATCTTTTGTTTCCAGGTGACTATTTTCTATTAAGGGCGAACCCTCTTTTTTTGCAGTTGTCAAAATTTTTAGGGGAGGCTGACTTCTTTTTTTTGGGCACATTGACATTTTCGGTTACCTTGAATTTTTTCTCAACACCTGGTCTTTTTTTTCCATTCATAGCTCGAAGGCCGTCAAATTTAACATAAGGTTTTGCTAACATCATCATGATGTCTTGCTGATGTCATCATATGGATAGGTTTCTAAGCCCCCTCCTAGATTCTATTTTCCCTAAAGTAGCTATTTTTTTGTTTTTGGTGTAACTTGGGCATACAATATTATTTTTTGACAAACGAGATATCATCGGAAAGGTGGTTCTGCCAAATTTCTAGTGGTGTGGGTCTCATCACTCTATTTTGTTGCTAGTGCATTTTACAGTCTGTTAAAGTTAGAGGAGTTGTTTTTCAGTCTCGAGCTTGTAACTTTTGACCAGTTTCTCTATTTTTCGCAATTGTAGTGGCATTGGAACCATCCTTCATAGCTCTTTAGTTACATCCATGCAATTTTTTCAGCTTGTTTTCTAGGTACATTTTATTCAGATTTTTGTGTTTTCACACTCTAGTGAATTACTTGGATGTTTTGGCTCCTTAAAAATTTTCATTTACGTGGGATGACTCATTTTTGGCTATTCTATATGTATTTCCAGTATTTTGTTCTATTTGGGCATTATAGACATCATTTTCATGCACATTCTTTTTTGTAGATGCACTGAGATAAAGTGCCATTCTGGTGTATATTTTTTTGGGGATTTTGCACATCTTGTTGTTCCTTTTGTATTCACACTATGATATAAGGTGTCATGGGGGAGTTGATGTTTTCCTTTAGTTTTCTATCACACCTCTATCAAGCGAGTGTCCCTTCCACAATAGTAGTGAATCCTAATGATTCTTGCCTCATACATGTGTGCCCTAGTTTGCACACCCTTTTATTTGTAGGTTGTTTCTCTTACATGCACTTCTTGGTTTCACATAGTTTCAATGTACATGTCATGGCTCTCCCTTTTCAACATTATGGGGGGTTTCTACTATTGGTGCTAATGCTTCTTTGGTTTCATTTATGAGTGATATACATAACTAGTTCTTGTTTCTCTGTACTAGTTGGATGCAACGTGTCTTCATTTCTATGAGATAGATCATTTTCCATATGGACACTCTTGCATTCCTATTTCTAGAGGTTCTTACTTTAAGCACTCTATTAGTAATCTTTCGACAATAGTTTACAACTTCATGCTTTTGCATGTTCTATATGTTCCTCTTTTTTGGTACATTGTCTTGTTTGGAGGCTTCTTCAGTCCTTCACTTGGCTTCCATCTCATTTTGGAGTGGAGTCTTTCCCATGAGGTTATCTTTGCTTCTCCACATTATAGATATCTTTTGTTTGTACATGGGTACCTTAATTGGCCTATTTTTTCGAGACCCATCATGCATTCTTTTTAGAGTTTTTAGCTACTCCCTAATTTCATCTTAAGGGGGGTTGTTAGAGTAATCATACATTAGCGAATTATTAATTAATCTTTAATTGATTATTAGTCTAATTTATTCTCATACCCTTAAGCTAAACTTAAGAGTTCTTTATTCAGTTAACTAAAGTGAGCTATTATTAGATCATTATGTCTCATCTTATGTGATGTTGACACTTGTCATGATCCATTCCTTTTCTCATTTAGGGTTTTTCTCTTATAAGCACTCAACCCTCATTGTAAGTAATCTTGAGCTTTCATATCTTCTTGAGAATCTCTTGCTTTTGTAGTTTTTCCTTGTTGAGGAATATTGCATATATTATTTGAAGATCTCTTGTGTGGGAGGTGTATTTATTGTGTGATCTTGTGGCTCATGGTTTGTGCTTGTTTCACAATTCTAACATGGTATAAGAGTATGTATCCAACAAACCCCTTCTCAATTTATGAGGTTTTTTCTTCAACAAAGGTTACAAACTTTAGATCTGAATCTCCTTTGCTTTTTTATAAGTTTTTGGAGGTGGAAAATTTTTTGGCACATTTTGGCATGAAATAGAATTCACCATTAAATTTAGAGTTGTCGAGAAAGTTAGAATTTCCTTTTGTCTCACCTGATTTGGGTTCCTAATGCCATATCTGTGAAGATTTGAAGTAGTTGCTTTTTTTTGGATTTGGAGGGTAGCTGAGTTTTCGGTGCATTTTGGCATAAAACGGACCTCGTTGTTGAATTCAGGAGGCCAATTCTATGAATTTTGAATATAAACTTATCCAATTTTGCCACTAGGTGTATCTAAGGCAAAAAAAATTGTATAGGGGCCGTACAACCCCTTGTATGGATTCTTGGCATGAAAAACGAAAAAAAAGGGTCAACTATTCCTTTTTTCTAAATTCTTTTTAGAAATTTTAAAAATTAAAAAAAAATCATTAAAAAACCATAGTGTTTTTATTTTTTTGAGTGATTTTTTGTTTTTAACAAAAAATTTCATTTAATGTCGAGCCCATAGTACTGTATTCATTGTCAACATACTTTACCCATGGTCAACTTTCTTGTATCCGTCGACGCTCTTATTTTTTGGAAAAATCAGTGGAGGTGCCTCTTTTCTGGGAGTCTTCTCCTGTTTCCATGTGACTATTTTATGTTGTGTGTGAACCCTCCTTTCTAGCAGCTAACAAAATTTTGAGTGAAGGCTGACTTCTTTTTCCCAGGCACATTGACTTTTTTGGCTACCTAAAATTTTTCTTGGCACCCAGTCTCTCTTTTTAGTTTATAGCTTGAAGGCCGTCAAATTTAACACAAGGTTTTGCTGACATCATCATGATGTATTGATGAAATCATCATATGGATAGGGTTCTAAGCCCCCTCCTAGGTCCTATTTTCCCTAAAGCAACTATTTTTTTCTTTTTGGTGTAACTTGGGCATACGATATTATTTTTTGACAAATGAGATATCGTCAGAAAGCTGGTTCCGCCAACTTTCCAGTGGTGTGGGTATTATCACTCTATTTTGTTGATGGTGCATTCTATAGTCTATTGAATTCAGAGGAGCTATTTTTAGTCTTGAGCTCATAACTTTTGACTAGTTTCTTCGTTATTCGTGATTCTAGTGGCATTGGAACCATATTTCAAAGCTCTTTAGTTCCATCCATGCAATTTTTCTAGATTGTTTTTTAGGTACATTTTATTCATATTTTTGTGTTTTCACTCTAGTGAATTACTTGGATGTTTTAGCTCTTAGAAACTTTTTGTTTACATGGGATGACTCATTTTTGGCTGTTTTATATGTATTTCCAGTATTTTGTCCTATTTGGACATTATAGACATCTTTTTAATGCACATTCTCTTTTGTAGATGCACTGCGATAAAGTGTCATTCTAGTGTATACTTTTTTATTTATTTCGCACATCTTTTTGTGCATTTAGTATTCGCACTATGATATAAAGTGCCATGGGGGGTGTTGATGTTTTCCTTTGGTTTTCCATCACACCTTTGTCAAGAAAGTGTCCCTTCCATGACACTAGTGAATCCTAGTGATTCTTGCCTCATGCATGTGCGCCCTAGTTTGCACACCCTTTTATTTGTAGGTTGTTTCTCTTACATGCACTTCTTGGTTTCACATAGTTTCAGTGTACCTATCATGGCACTCCCTTTTCAACATTATGGGGGGTTTCTACTATTGGTGCTAATACTTCTTTGGTTTCACATTTGAGTGATCTACGTAACTATTTCTTATTTTTATGTACTAGTTGGATGCAACATGTCTATATTTCAAGGAGATGGATCATTTACCATATGGACACTCTTGCATTCCTATTTCTAGAGGTTCTTCATTTAAGCACTGTATCAGTCATTTTTCGATAGTAGTCTATAGCTTCGTGCTTTTGGATGTTCTACATGTTCCTCTGTTTTGGGACATTGTCTTGTTTGGAGGCTTCTTAATCCTTCACTTGGCTTTCATCTCTTTTTGGAGTGGAGTTTTTTGTTAGGATTTAGGTGCCATCAACCTTGTAAATCCTTTAATTAATTATTCTCCTAAAGTGTTTTCAACATTTACCCATAAGAGGTGAAACCGTTTAACCAACAGTGGTGAAAGAGACAATGTAAATGTAGTGTTACCGTTACCGTTTGTCATTAAGGAAAAGGACAAAATAGCTAGGCATCCCAATTGAAATCTTCTAGAATGAGGTTGTTAGGATGTTGTAAGAGCATCTATGACATGTATGAAAGTTGTCATAAGATGCTATGACAGTATGATAGATTCCTATGACAAGTATGACATATTCCTATGACAAAATATGCTATCTTTGACCCCAGGTGCTCATGCATAAGTTATGCCTTATGACATGTATAAGAGCATCTGTAAGAGGCTATTTTTAGGATGTCATGACCATTTCATGAAGGGAGGCATGGGTTTTGCTAGGTGGTATTTCTGCCTATTGTTTGGTGAAACCATGGTGGTTTTCATCCTCATAAATCTCTTTAAATAGGGGCCTTGAGCTAGAGTTATTCAATCCAATTTTGCAGGTTTGCAAGGTAACAAGGTGCTGCAGGATTTTACAGGGATGATAAGAGAAGTCTATTGCTGCATGTAATATTTCATAGTATTAGTAATATACTTTCCTCTCTTTCGGTGGTGGAGTTTTTTCCCTTTGGGGTTTCTCCACATAAATCTGTTGTTGCATGTGTTATGATTCTTCTATCTCTCTCTCTCTCTCTCTCATTCTTTCTTCACACTAAGGCTAAAGGTTAATCTAAATATTTCAGATTTTCATTCACCTATTTAAGTTCATGTTGCAAGATTTCTTCACCTTGATAATCAACATTTGGTATCAGAGCTAACGATTATGTTAAGGGATGCTTTCCTTTTAAAGTGTTGAAGGTTTTGCTGCAGTGGGAGCTTTTGTGTTGTGAGTTTTGCAGATTTGTGAAATATTGTATACCATGGCCTCCACCTCTCGTCAATATATTGAGAAGTTCAATGGCACTGGTTACAAGATGTGGAAGTTGAAAGTGAAGGATCTCCTTGAGGAGAGAGATCAGTGGTTACCAGTTTTAGTTGATAAGAAGCCATCTACTTCAACCTTGTCGGATGAAGATTGGAAGAAGTTAGACAAGAAGGCTCAAGGGACTATTTGGTTGTGTCTCACTGATTCTGTCCTCCTGAATGTCTCTTTAGAAGACACGACATACAAGCTTTGGAGGAAGATAGGTGAGATCTATCAAACTAAGAGTTTGTCTAACAAGTATCTCAAAAGATGTTTATATTCATTAAAAATGAAGAATGGTGATTCTATTGCTGAACATTTGAATGCTTTTGATTTGATTATAAGTTAGCTTGCATCTATTGATGTTAAAATAGAAGATGAAGATAAATGTATTCTATTGATTTTCTCTTTGCCAGAATCTTGGGAAAATTTAATTATGGTTATAACATGTGGTGGTGCAGAACCTAAGATGGATAATGTTATTCCCATACTTCTTTCAGAGGTGATGGGGTGGAAGACCATGCATAGTGGCTCCCAAGATTCCTTGGATGTGCGAGGTAGGCCCAAGGAGAAAGGGCCTAAAGGGGATAAGAAGAAGGATAAGTCTAAAGGATGATCTAAGACCCCTGGAAAGAGCAGAGTGAAGTGTTGGAACTTTGGTAAATGGGGACATGTGAAGAAGGAATGTAGAAATAAGAAAATGAATGTAGATTCCTTCACAGAAAAGTCTTCTGATAACAATGATTTTGATGCTTTGATTATTTCAGCTAACACAGTTTGCAATGATGCTTGGCTTATTGATTTAGGTGCTTCCTTCCATATGACTCCTCACAAGGAGTTGTTTTCTACATACAAAGAATATGATGGAGGAGAGGTCTTCATGGGTGACAAAAACTCACAAAAGATTGTTGGTAAAGGAAAGGTAAAGTTGTGTTTCAGTGATGGGAGGGTTAAAATCCTTGATGATGTTTTACATATTCTAGGACTTACAAAAAGTTTAATTTTGGTTTCCAAGTTGAATGATTTTGGAATGAATGCAACATTTGACAATTCTAGTTGTAGGATGGTAAGGGGAAGTTTGGTGGTTGCTAAAGGATCTCAGATAGGGAATCTGTTTACGTTACATGCCTCTACTTTTTGTATCTCCTCTTTTGTAACTAGCACTGAAAATGCATGTATGTTGTGGCACCATAGATTGGGTCACATTGGTGAAAAAGGTCTTAGGACCATACTTGATAAGAAACTAGTATACGGTATTTCTGATTATTCTGTTGGTAAAAAATATTTTTGTGAGGATTGTGTGTTTGGTAAACAAAAAGTTCATCATTTCCTAAAGGAACTAATAAAGCTAATGGATTGTTCGAACTAATTCATTAGGATGTATGTGGTCCAGTGGATACAAATTCTTTGAGTAGATCACGTTATTATGTTTCCTTCATTAATGATTACTCAAGATATACTTGGATTTATTTTATGCATACAAAATAAGAAGTTTTCACCAAATTTAAGGAATTTAAGGCATTGGTTGAAAAGAAAACATATTATAAGATAAAAGTATTGAGATCTGACAATGGGGGTGAATACTGTTCTAAGGAATTTGATGAGTTTTGCAAACATGCAAGAATTGTTAGGCAAAAGAATACACCTTACACACCCCAACAAAATGGGGTAGCAGAAAGAATGAACCGTACATTAATGGAAAGAGCTAGGATCATGTTAATTAGTGCTAAGTTAGATAAATGTTTTTGGGCAGAAGCTGTTGGTACTGCTTGTTATTTAATTAATAGATCTCCTTGTAAAGCTCTTGTTGATAAAACATCTTATGAAATGTGGTTGGGTAAAAAGCCTTCAGTTTCACATTTAAGGGTCTTTGGTTGTGAGGCTTTTGTTCATGTGCCTAAAGAGAAGTGGTCTAAATTGGATCCCAAATCTCAGAAATGCATCTTTGTAGGTTATGGTGAAAATATTAAAGGTTATAAACTTTGGAATCCACTAACACAAAAGATGATATTTTCTAGAGATGTTATTTTTAGGGAATTTAGAGCTAACTCTGAAGATGAGCAACCAAAGAAAAAGTAAAAAACAATGCATTTTGAAACTAAGCAAGAAGATGAACATGTGGAAGAACAGAGAGATGGACAAGAAGATGGAGAAGAAGAAGAGAGTTCTGAAGAATCTGTTGTAACAAAAGAAGTTGAAAACAATGAGGATGAACATGAGGAGGAATCTCTTACTCCACCTTTGAGAAGGTCCACAAGACAACAAAATCTAGTTGACAGGTATAGCCCACCTGATTTTCATTATAAATTTTCTTTGATATGTAATGATGATGAACCTAGATCTTTTAGGGAGGCTCTCTCTTCAGAAGAATGTGAGTCTTGGATGCAGGCCATGTAGGATGAGATGATGTCTTTGAAAAACTGTGACACCTGGGATCTTTTTAGTTTTCCCAAAGGAAGAAAGGCCATTGGTTGTAAGTGGGTATATAAAAAGAAGTTTGGTGCAAACGGTAAGTTGGAACTGTATAAGGATAGATTAGTGGCCAAGGGCTACTCCCAGAGAGAGAGTTGAATTTGGTGAAATATTCTCTCCTGTTGCTAAGCTAACTTCTATTAGATTCATTTTATCCATTGTTGTTGCTTATGATTTAGAAATAGAACAAATGGATGTTAAAACTGCTTTCTTGCATGGGGATCTTGAGGAAGAAATTTATATGCAATAGCCTGACGGTTTTGTTGTGAAAGGAAAAGAACACTTGGTTTGTAGGTTAAAATGGTCTCTATATGGTTTAAAATAGTCACCTAGGATGTGGTACCAGAAGTTTGATGCTTTTGCATTAAAGATGGGTTTTGTTAGAAGTGAAGAGGATCATTGTGTTTATTTTAAAGTTATTGATGATCAGATACTGATTATTGTCTTATATGTGGATGATATGTTGTTCATTGGTAGCACTAAGGCAATGATTAGGGAACTTAAAACTCATCTTTTTGGCACATTTGATATGAAATATTTAGGCGCTGCTAAATATATTCTTGGGATGGAAATCATTAGGGATCGAGTTCACAGAAAGCTTTGGCTAAGTCAAAGTAAGTATGTTAACACTATTTTGCAAAGGTTTAATATGCAGGACTATAAATTAGTAAATATTCCATTTCCTGTTGGTACTAAGTTAAGTTTAGAAATGTGTCCTAAATTGGATGATGATATTGATGAAATTTCTAAAGTTCCTTATGCTAGTGTTGTTGGTAGTTTAATGTATGCAATGGTTTGTACTAGACCAGATATAGCCCAAGCAGTGGGAGTTCTAAACAGGTTTATGTCTAACCCTAGTAAAGAACATTGGAATTTTGTTAAAAGGGTATTTAGATATTTGCGAGGCACTTCTAATTACTATTTGGTTTATCATGGTACTGACAACGTTGATAAGTCATTAGACATACAAGGTTTTGTTGATTCAGATTGGACAGGTGACTTGGATAGTCGAAGGTCCACTAGTGGCTATGTGTTTACTTTGTTTGGAGGTGCAGTAAGTTGGATGAGTAAAAGACAACCTATAGTTTCTTTGTCCATAACTGAAGCAGAGTATATGGCTGCTACACATGCCTCTAAGGAGGCTGTTTGGTTACAAAGACTTGGTAATGGTATTGGTTTTGATTGTAGGATAGTGAGGATTGGATGTGATAGTCAAAGTGCCATATGTTTGGCTAAAAATCCTATGTATCATGCTCATACTAAGCATGTTGATGTTCAATATCACTTTGTGCGAGAAATGGTTGAGAATGGACAGGTCTTGATTGAAAAATTTGACACTTTGGATAATGTTGCAGATTCTCTTACGAAGCCAGTCACCATGGAAAAGTTCTCTTGGTGCAGAAAGACCATGGGCCTTGATCACTGTATTTAATTCTATGTAATTGTATCTCTATGGGTGTAATTTAAAATGTATGATGTCAAGTGGGAGAATGTTAGAATTTAGGTGCCATCAACCTTGTAAATCCTTTAATTAATTATTCTCCTAAAGTGTTTTCAACATTTACCCATAAGAGGAGGTGAAACCATTTAACCAACGGTGGTGAAAGAGACAATGTAAATGTAGTGTTACCATTACCATTTGTCATTTAGGAAAAGGAAAAAATAGCTAGGCGTCCCACTTGGAATCTTCTAGAATGTGGTTGTTAGGATGTTGTAAGAGCATCTATGACATGTATGACAGTTGTCATAAGATGCTATGATAGTATGGCAGATTCCTATGACAAGTATGACAAATTCCTATGACAGAATATGCTATCTTTGACCCCAGGTGCTCATGCATAAGTTATGCCTTATGACAGCTGTAAGAACATCTATAAGAGGCTATTTTTAGGATGTCATGACCATTTCATGAAGGGAGGCATGGGTTTTTCTAGGTGGTATTGCTGCCTATTGTTTGGTGAAACCATGGTGGTTTTCATCCTCACAAATCTCTTTAAATAGGGGCCTTGAGCTAGAGTTATTCAATCCAGTTTTGTAGGTTTGCAAGGTAACAGGGTGCTGCGGGATTTTACAGGGATGATAAGAGAAGTCTATTGCTGCATGTAATATTTCATAATATTAGTAATATACTTTCCTCTCTTTTGGTGGTGGAGCTTTTTCCCTTTGGGGTTTCTCCACGTAAATTTGTTGTTGCATGTGTTATGATTCTTCTATCTTTCTCTCTCATTATTTCTTCACACTAAGGCTAAAGGTTAATCTACATATTTCAGATTTGCATTCACCTATTTAAGTTCATATTGCATGCTTTCTTCACCTTGATAATCAACATTTTTCCCATGAGGTTTTCTATATTTCTCCACAACATACAGATCTTCTATTTGTACAAGGGTAGCTTATTTGGCCTAGTTTGCTAGGACCCATCATGCATTATTTTCAGAGTTTTTATCTACTCCCTAAGTTCATCTTAAGGGGGGGTATTAGAGTAATCATGCATTAGCTAATAATTAATTAATCTTTAATTGATTATTAGTCTAATTTATTCTCATGCACTTAAGCTAAAATTAGGAGTTCTTTATTCAATTAACTAAAGTGAGCTATTATTAGATCATTATGTCTTATCTCATGTGATGTTGACACTTGTCATGATCTAATCCCTTTCTCACTTAGGGTTTTTCTCTTATAAGCACTCGACCCTCATTGTAATTAATCTCGAGCTTTCATATCTTCTTGAGAGTCTCTTGCTTATGTAGTTTTTTCTTGTTGATGAATATTGCGTATATTGTTTGCAGATCTCTTGTGTGGAAGGCGTATTTGGTTTTTGTTTGATCTTGTGGTTCATGGTTTTGTGCTTGTTTCACAATTCTAACATTATACAATAGCTTATATAATGTTATCCTTTTATTACTAATTATTTTTTCTTAATCCTAAGCCAAGGTAGACTTAAACGAATTTGAAAGGTTACTTTGATGGTTAGTGAGCTAAAGAGAGATACTCTTAATATTTAGTCTTCTAATTTTATTTTATACATGCAATGATTTAAGAAATGAATAAAATATGCATCATTCCTAGATTGTATGTAATTCATAAAAATGATAAAACATTTAAAACATATACTATCAAATCCTTTATCTATGGCACACTTGTATACATAGGTGTTTGGTATTCAAAGTAACATAAAACCCTTATAGGTTGGAAGCTCTCATGGTAGAGAAAGTAGGGAGGGAAAAATTAAAGGTTGTGACTTTTAGATTTACATCTGCAAACTACGTATAACATTAAACTTTCTAAAGCCTTTTCAACAAGTCCATTTTGTGTCTCTTTAAGCTCCCAATTGATTCTTTTGCCCTCTCTCACATTTTTCTTTCCATTCTTCATATTTTCTTCCCAAACAGATCTTGGATTCATAATTATAAAATATCATCCAACTGTAACTCTATTTCCCCTTTCACACCTCGAAATAGCCATGCTCTACCCTCATTCTTCCTTCTATTGACCCTTTTTGCTCATGTATTTCCTCTACAGCTCGGTTTAACCTCCAATCACCTCCATTCACACCTTCTCTCCTTCCTCTTCACTTCACCTCACATTCCCTATTATTCTTGTGTGATTATGCTCCCTTTTGCAAACTAAGCTTCTATAGCTTATCTCCTCATGCTTCGATGGACATCCATATCTTTTCCTTCACAAAATACTAGCCTTCCTCTTTTCACGTACTCATACTAAATTGGCTCCCCTTCATCACAAGTGGGGAGGATGCAAACAATAGTTTTGGAATTTGGCTTCACCCCTTACTTTGAATTGGTCTTTATATCAACATTTTCTCCCATTTCTAGGTGATTTTCTTTTCTCTTTTTCTTGCAATCTTTGTTGCCCCCACACTTCACACACTTGGTTATTTAGGTCAACATATTCTCTACTTTCCTTTGTGCATGATGTTTCCTCTCTATTTTCCAAAATTCCTCTATAAGCCATCTCAACATGAGCATGAGTAGGAGCCTGAGTAGGCTAGGTGCTGCCACAATAGTGGGTTACACTTTCTAGGACATCCCGATTTTTTGTCGAAATCACATATATTTATAAAATATAATGATTTAAGCATTGAAAGGTTCCATTTAAAGGATTCTAATTGAAGAGGGTTTGATCAAACCCCCTTAGACCAAACCTTCTTGGATAGAACCCTGCTAGTTTTAAACCATACCTATAATAAAGTCTCCTCTACACCTATCAAAATGCTGATTAAAAACCACTTTTGATTTACCTTTTGGGGGATCAAATGAATTCATTTAAAATTTATATTTTGTAAGTATGCAGTCCTTATTATAAGCTTCCTAAAAAGTATAACTTTAAATATATTTAATTTGATTATTATATTTTTTTAATTTCTTGTGAATGTAGGTTTTTCATTGAAAATCAAGTTCTTTGTTCTGCATATGTGAAAAAATAGTAGATTATAAAAAAAAAATTTGAAAAATATGTACGTGCTTGGTATTGATGTCCTTGATCCAACAAAAAACAATTGAATTTCGATACAAAAAAAAGTTATGTTGTATATGGTTCACCCATGTCTAAATTGTAATTGGTTGACTTCAAAACTTAATTAAGAAAAAATATTCAATAAAACACTATGAAACAAAATGAACATGCTAGATATTGTAGTTACAAATCTAAATTTGAGAAAGAAATAGAATTTTATCCTTCATAGAAAAAAAATTATGTTGTATACGGTGAACATCACTCTTTAAAAATGTTGTTTACTGTTAAGAACTAGTTTTTGAAAGAGATGGAAAAATAAATGCAATTTGATTCCAATTTTTTTTTAAAATATATATTTAGAATCTACAGACAAAATGTCACAAATCACTAGTTTGCATCATCTTCAAATTCCTCATGGTTTAGCAGCTATACGTTCCCAAAAGTGAAGATTTAGTTAAAAAAAATTAGTTCAATGTCAAGTTTGGCCAAAAAGTGTAACCCACTATTGTGGGATCTTTATTTCTACCCTTGCTCTAACTCTCTCTACAGTTTTCTGCCCAATTGTGTGCACACACCTCTAAATGAAGGGATTACGAGCTTTCTGAAGAATGCCAAGAACTTCTTCTCCACATGACTTGCATAATTTCCTTCCTTCATATGGAAAATTGGACAAAGATTATGGGGGAGAGCATGGGTGCCATTCTTTATTAACTGTGCAACCATTTTTTAAATTTTTAAATTTTTTTTCTCTATTTTCAAAAATTTCTAAAAATAGACGCGACTTAGGGTTTTCTGGGTTTGTTGTCAAATGGATGCTGGATTTTTTTTCTAAAAATAGAATCTTTGCATGGTGGGATCTAAGTGATTTTGATTGATTGAAAATATATCCTAATTAGGTTGGTCTAGTTAGAATTGTCAAAAGGTTAGTTTTTCTCTGATGGGTCTATTTCGCTTTTTTAGAAGATAAATCAGGACCTCCAAGGTCATCAATGGAGGAAGGTCAACTGCCAGGTGTTAGTTACAAGGTCTCAAATGCTACACAAATTGATCAATGACAAAAGATGCATGAGAAACAGTGAACGAAGGAGGGGAATCTAAAAATAGCGAAATCTATGAAAAATATTCTAACATTAGAAAATCTAGGCACCTTATTTCAAGGAGGGTGCCTGGTTTTCAATGCCTTAGCTAATTTTTAGCTTTTGGTGACATCAACACAGATACCAAAGGTGGTCAACGCAGTCAATGAAGGTGGTGAAGGAAAAACCAGAAAAGTTAAAAATCTTAAATAATAAACTAAGTCTAGTAATCTTGGGCACCTTATTTCAAGGAAGGTGCCTAGGGTTCATGCCTTGACATTTTTTTTTGCATTTTTTAGAAAATGTGCAATCTCTTTCGTCAGCCTAGTTCCAGTTGTGCAGAAAATAGTCAAAATCATTTTTTAGGGTTTAAAAAGTTGGAGGTCATCTCAGATATGTTTAGTCTCTTCAATGAATCCATCATCCAGTTCAGAGGATTTACCAAACATCAAGAATTGCAAATCAAACAGAGGCATTTCATGTAAAACAAGGAAAATCAAAGAAATGTTGAAGATTTCAAAAAATAAACTAAGTCTGGTAATCTCTGGCGCCTTTTTTCAAGGAGGGCACCCAAGTCTTCAATACTTAAATTTTTTTTTGCATTTATTCAAAAAATGTCAAAACATCTTCGTTAGCTTGGTTTCGAATTTTGAAAAATTAGTTAGATGTAGGAATGAAGGTTGGAAAAGGGTACCATTCAACTCAAATTTGATCAAGCTCATCAAATTGATTGATCTTTAGTCTTAGTTATTCATAGGTTGGCAAAAAATGATGCTTGAATAGGGGGTATTGGCCATGGAGGAAGCAGAAGTTAAAAAGTTGAAAAATTCAGAAAATATTCTATGGTAAAAAAGGTGCCTCTTTCCAAGGAGGGCACCTAGCCTTCCAACACTTATAATTTTTTCACTCTATCTGTGTTTTCTTCAATTCGACCTTCGTCAACAATTTCTAGGGTATACAATCATGATCAAATGTTGTTAGATGTCAAAATGAAGTTGGGGATCACTTCAGTAGTGGTCAAAGATGAGATTTCCATGGTCAAACAAAGATTATTAGGTGACAGTGCCAATTTTCTAGACTATCAAAGATAGAAGTAGGCTCTGACGGAAACACGAAAAGCAAAAAATTGAAAATCATAAAAAAAATTCTATCTCTGGCAAAGCCAGGTGCCTTATTTCAAGGAGGGCGCCCAACTCTCCATGCCTTAGTCAATTTTCAATTTTCGTCATGCATTTTTCAGAAACGTCCTCATATGCATGTGCTTTTTTCAGCTATAAAGGAGGAATTCAACATTTGATGCAAATGAAGTCAAATTTTTTATGCAAACAAAGTCAAATATTTTTTCATGGACTCCAAAATTTTAGGGTTTTTACATTGAAGCACTTTTTATCTCCAAAAATCTATTTAAGAAAGCCTTGAGCATTAATTTTTCATTATTTGCAAGTTAGCTTTTAGAGGAAGAGAGACAAAAATTTCTTCTCATCAAGATTTGGAGGCTCAAACGAAGTAATTTTTCAGTGTTCTTCATGGCTTCGAGATTGGGAAGCATAGAGGCATGCTTTTGCATGGTCTATTTTTCTAGGGCATCACGTTTTAGAAACAAGTGGTCAAAATTTTCAAGTTTCATCGATCTGGGTCTAGTTGTTTTTCACTCCTCTTGAATATTGGATTTTTTTTTAAAAATTGCACGTTGATCCCTATTTTTTAGGAAATCATGCATGTTCTAGAAATCCTCAAAATTTTCAACTTCTAACGATCTGGGTCTTTTTAGAATGAAATTGTCTACAAAACCTAAACCTCGGTTTTTTGGCCCTACTTTTTAGAAAATCTTGCATGATTTTTTAAAAAAATAGCTTTTTCAAAATCTGACGATCTGGGTCTCTTCATAACATGATTATCTACTAAACATAGACCTCAACTTTTTTCAAAAGTCTACCTCTTTCTGAAGAAAAATCAATGATCTATTTTTAGCTCTTGTGTAGAAATTTTTCGAACATAGGCGTGTTCACAGTCAAACTTTAAGTTTTTAGACATACTCTCCAATAGAAATTGGAACCAAAATAGTGTTGCTCCACTATTTCCTGAGAACCTTTGAAACTGACTTACATCATGTGTTTCCAGTTGTTGATTTACATGCTTTGGAAGGCACAGGAAAAATTATAGTTAAGAATCTTGATCATTTCAGGTTGCTTGCAACATATTCTATCCTCATCTCAGTGCAAAGCCTTGAATTCGTAATTGCTTGTGTCAAGAATTTCAATCCAACTTCACAAGAAATCATATCAGAAAATGGGTGTATTATTCGCAGCCTTAGGCCAAAAGATATTGAGAAGTGTTTTGCAATACCACCATGCACAAAAAACTTCATCATATCTATTGAAGAATGTGAAAGGGTGTGATATGTACAAAAGGACAAGTGTCAGAAAAGAATGGCTCAGAAGTGGTTAAGAGAGAAGCAAAATAATTTGTCAAGGAATGTTGGGCATGGTGAGTTCAAGGAAGAATTTGCAGTCATGATTACTTTGCTCAACCAAGTCACAGGGCAAGAAGAGGCCAATAAATTTCAACCTTGGATGTTTTACATCATTTCTCATATTGTTGACAGAGCAAAACACTATGACTAGCCAACATTGAACAGTGATAGTCTCCATTGTCAGATGATAGAGTTTTTCAAGGCCCATGAATTCCACATGATATCTTACCTCATATATCTAATGGCCTTTCAAGGCAAGTTTAGAGGTTTGAATGTCATTGGAACTCTAGGTGTTCAACATGTGTATGATCATTACCCACAATTTGAGTTTTTAGAATTTGAGTAGTGTTACAAGTAGGTGAATGATCTATTCTTGATGCATACAATACAAGATCTTGATAATGAGTTGCATATAATAATTTTAGCAAATGCCAGATTGGAAATGGTGGAGTGGGATGATTGGTTTATCCAATTCCCCATGTTCTCCTACATAAGAGTATATGGCTTCTCAGGTGATCCAATCATTCTACCTAGATATCCAACGGACGAGGTCATGTTCATGGTATTTCTAAGGAAAGTACACAAAGTGCACACATTTTTGCATAACAGATGCAAGCCTACATTTAGTTTCCTGGTGGAGATGAGCATATACATATGTAGATTAGTAGTTGATGTTAAGTTGATGAGTGATGAAACGTCAAGGTTTGGTCTCAATATTTTCAAGGAGAGACGATCATATGATCCCAATGGTGTCTTTGTAGCCTGTCTTGGTCAAAATCATGCACATGTGCCTACAATTGAACATTTATGGACTAATTGTGAAGATGAGTTCGAAGTGCTCAAGCACAATTATAACAAACTTACCCTTCAACAAATGGCTGATTTCTTATCAGAAGATTTGGAAGGTCTTTCAAATGATGACGGAGAAGTCCTACTTCCCATGTATTCTTGAGATTAGGTCAAGCAACGACCACTTTCACAAGTTGATTGGTTTTCCAAAGAGGGTACCTCAATCGATGAAAGAACAAGCCGAGTTGTTAAGAATAGTAAGATATTTTTGAACAGTATGAAGACACGAAAGGTAGCAATTCCAGTTGTAGAGCAACCAATAGTTGAGTAATCCCTACCTTCTTCTAAATTGAAATCGAGATCGAAAGCTATAAGCAATCGTCTAGAAGATACAAAGATTAGTAGATTGATGAAGAGCTTAAAGGAAAAGGTGAATCGGTAGGAACAATTAGCAGATGCACCAAAAGTTATAGTTGAGTTAGCACCATGAGTTGAAGCAGAGCCTTCATCTCCTATTCTTTCATCATTGTTGAGGCCTTCTCCTATTTATATAAATTCAAAAGGTGATTCACCAGTTCACAACGTCTCAACACCTATTGATCCATCAAGAGTTGTTGGAGCTAGAACCGATCCTCCTAGAGAATTTAGTAGAGACTCCCTATCTTGGCTTGAGAACCTGCTGGGTAAGAAGAGGAGGAATCCTTCTTATCAGTTAAAATTTATAGAACTTGATAGCGTCTACCGAGACACAACAAAGAAGAAACTTAAGAAGCAAGTTCATATAGAGAAGAATTTTGAAGGAAAGATTATCCTTGAGTTTTCCACATCTTTGGAAGACAAGAATGTTCACGAGGTTGAAATTAATGACTTGAAAGTTGTCAAGGACAATCTTAGAAGAAGTACCCAACACACTGATGTGAATCTCTTTAAGGTTGTAGCAGATAATTTGAAGGAGTGAGTGCTCAAGGATGGGGAAGATAAGGTAGCCCTCAAGGTTGGGATTCCATAGCTACGGTAGTATATTTCCAATCTCCTTCATGGTACTTCATGGGCCACATTGTTGCTTCCACAAATTCTGGAGTCACCTACAGATCAACATTAGTTGAGTCAATTGGTCATAGACAAAAAACATATGAGAGATTGGATAGAAGAATTCATCACTAGGGGTAGATTTATACTTGCAAAGATGTACCAATTGAGGTATAACACCCATGGTCTTTGCTCAGGGATTCAGGAGTTTGAGAAGAATATAGTGGAAAGGAAACCAAGAGATGAGATTGTTATTTCTAACTTGAGGATGGCTTATGATTCAATCATTACAGAAGAACACAAGAAGAAGCTTTTTTCCTGAAGAGAACAACACCTCTTCAAAGTGAAAACCTATGAAGGAATATATGTAGAATTTGTTGGATATAGATAGAAGGTTGCTAATACTCTCCAGTTCGTAAGAACATTTGTCTCGTAGATCCCTTGTCAATATCGAAATGAAGATGGCACTTACTTTGATCATAGTGAAGTGTAGACAAAGTTTCAAAACCTTGTATGCGATAGTTTTAATGGTGATCTTGTTGCCTGCAAGATGAATCATGTTGCTGCAATGTCAACACAATTTGATAAAGTAGTTGAAGAGATAAATGAATTTCTAAATCTGATTTCATATGGTGAAGAGATGCTAGAAAAATAGTATATTGTTATGGATAGTATCAGTGTTCCTAATGAAGAGGCAGTTAACAAATTTTTGGAGGATATAATTTCCCAAGTTATCAATGAGTGAGTGTAACAATCTTGGTGTTCTTCACAGTAAAATTTCCAATGTTTTCAACTTAAGTAAATAAATCATGACGACATGGCAAAGCAATAAATTTTTTTCTTCCCATAATGTAAATTACATGCATAATTGAAATAACACAAGTTCCAATTTGTCATTGCATTCCAAAGTAATTTTACAAATATTCCCAAAACATAGATATCATATTGAACAAAGATGCCATACAATATTCAATAAGGGTTCCATTCTAATATAATAATTTCACAAATTACAATATTCCAAGAATGTACACAATTACAAACAAAACTCCACCAAGCTTCAAGTATAAGATATAGATGGTCCAGGAATCCCCCTTTCAAAACCTTGGTCTTTTGTCACCTACTAAGGAGGAGAAGCATCACTCAAGCACTTTTTCGCCAACCACAAACTCATATGCGGTCCCCCGCACATCTATCAATGATAGATGGCCCTACCCTTCAATGAAGGTATTGGTTGGGTAACACTGTATGACATACCACACTGAGCTTACTATTGTGACCTACATGACTAGGATTTATAACCCTACACTAGGTAACCCTCATGCATTTAAATGGACATAGTGAACTGACAATGGAGCCCCGGGCAATCACACTACTTTGGCCAAAGTGTTCTCACTTAGTATAATCGAGTGAAGGTCTACCATTCACTTACACTATAGCAAGCTCATTTTGACTTAAGGCCATTATATCTATGCTTAGGTAATCCCTCTCCATAGGTAAGCTTAATCCCCAAGATAACCTATCTCTTTAACACAAACCTAAGGTAACACAACTTATTAAGCAAAGTAATAGTTCCCTCCCTTCATTGGAAAACAATTCCAGGAGTAACCTACTAGCCATCAAGCATAATCAATTATCTAGCTATGAGTATACCCATGTTTAATCATATCTAGCATAATATTAATACCTATAAAAAAAATCCCTTCTATCATGGATCAAATACAAACACAATGCATGGCCTCAATTAATTGGCTGCAACACAACTCTCCGAAAACAACAACTAGCTTAGTTTCGTTCTCTCTAACAAATTCACAATAACCTCTAACTCTCAAGATGGAAAAATTCTTCTCTCAAAATAATACTTAAATCTCTCTAATGCTCAAATCTCTCACTCACTGTGTTAAGTAGAATAATGTAAAAAGGAATGCAAAAAATTGCTCAAGGAATGCATCCCAAACAAGTGAACTTTCTCCACTATTTATACAGTAGTTTGGAAACCACTTAGCCTATAGTTTAGGCATGATTTTTTCCAACAATTACCATGCATAGTAACACACAATCCTTAGCTAAAAGATGGTGAAAATATAAACACATACTCAGCTAAAACAAGCTACAGGTTGACCTTGTTTATTGATAGCAATAAGAGACTAATTCAAATCAACACATGATTGAATTCAGTTTGTATTTCATAGTGGACATCTATAGGTATAAGGACTCAAAGGTGGTGCTAAAGAATCAATACTCTTCTATAGAGTTTGCGCTATTTTCATCGTATTTGAAATAGTCAACTATCAAATATGCAACACCAAGCTTGCATTGACTAAGTCTTGGTATGAGTCGAATCACACAATTAATTAGTTTGACAAAGTCATTGACTTACTGTTCATTACCTTACACACCTTTTATAGATGTTTATATATGATCAATGACATGGAATTTAGAGTTTACTAAGTCCATGGTGCTTCCACAAAAGGCGTCGACTTAGTCTTTCACTATACATCAACTTAATGGTTGCTCATTGTTTTGCAAATTACAAAATCTTCATACGTGGCAACAAGAGTATTATTCGTCCCCTTAAGCATAGTCACAAGTATTACCTATTCAACCTCTTAAAGCTTGACTAAGTCTTAGTTTATGTGCTAGATAGTTTGATAATATATATATTTTTATTCTTAAATAGGATTGTATTAATTGCTTCAAAAAAGATATTACATTCAGTTAAGTTTTTGCAATAAGAATAGATGCCATCCCCACACCACCCAACAAGCTACCAAAACTAGACATAAACAACATACATGTTGAACCTAAGACCATACCATCGATTTCCATATAGAACCATTCAAAGCCCAGACTGAGCCATCACAAAAACCTCTTATAGACCCCAGAAAACAAAACAACATACACTATACCATGCATACTAGAGACACTAGCTACTCCTCTGATAACACACCTTCTGCAACCAAGAGGTCCCCCTAAAAATTTGTCACCAATCCACCCCACCAGATGACTCCAAATATAAATGGTGCTTTAAAAATATCAAAACAGAGGTTTCCCATTCATGGTGCCTCTGAAGCGCCTCCCCTTTGATGTCCAATATGAAAGGGTACCGCTTGAATCTCACACCAGGAAGAAGAGCCCCTTGTAAGTCATGCAGCTGGGGGATCCCTACACCTTATTCAGCAGCCATCACTACATCCATAACACCCTCCAACAGACACTCCCAAAGTAGTTTCCTTGCCATCAACAACACCATGGATTTCAACACTTCCAAATCCAATAACAATGCTATGAACTGTGCTGCAGTATTTGCATTTGTTCACCCTTGGTCGACAAAGTTTATAAAATACTCCCCTAAAATAATTTCCACGGCCCCCAAAACAAGTTCATCCCAATCTTTGAAGACTAATTTCATCCTCCCATGGTGCATTCTCCCATAAAAGGCCCACAACTTCCTTACAGATGATAGAGAAATCAGAGACTCCATCATTTTCCACGAGAGAATGATAAATTCCTTGAGCAAGAAAGCATTATAAAACACCCATAATCTGTGAGAGTGTCCCATCATCTCGAAAAGCACTCTCTATCTTGTCCTTTGATAGGAAAAATCTTAAATGCTTTCGAACGTTGGGCATTTATCACCCACCACCTTTCTTTAATTAACTCTCTTTGTTGCCATACTTCTCCACCACGCCAGCCAAGCATATGTCACCGACCACCTGCCCCCAACGACACCAATATCAAAGCCTCCCACTTGGCAACTGTGAGACATAGTTTGATAATATTATGGATTGTTTTTTTCTTCTATTCTCAAGCATTCCACGTATTCATCAATACACTATTACTTACAAATTTGAATACCCAACACTACTCTTTACATGCAGCGCAATAATATCCCTATTATTCGCTATATTGGATAAAGCTTCCAAGCTTTATGCACTAAGATATAAACACCACGTATTATCATTCAAATTGATTATGAATACATATATTAAATAGGTCAAATATGCATATATCAACTTCCACCTCTATTTATCATATGGTTATAAATATATACATTTATACATGCAGTTATACATACATACATACATACATATATATATATATACCAATAAATAGCATTAACACTATCTCTCATATATTTATGTATATGTATATCTATATACTAATATATATATTTATATCCCAAGTCAGTCAAGTGTGTATACATTTGATATATGAATGTGTACAGACAAGTTAACAATCAAACAATAATAATATATTAAATATATACATATACATATAAATATATATTAACACACTTCTCTATATAAGCGTTAATTCTTATGTGTGTGTGTATATGCTTATATCCAATCACACACACACACATATATATATTCATATTTGTACAAAGAAATGAAGCCATAATCCATTTGATAATTGAACAAATATGACCATGTGTTTATAGCATCATAATAATCATTTATATACATATATTCATCTTTATACATATGTCGTCATACTCGTATGTACACCCCATTATATCCATAGAATGCGTATGTCGATATATGCATATATACAAACCACATAAACAAGCACAATAACATGAGAAAGGACTCATAAGCTCAAATAGATAAACAACATTCAAGCATGCATTCAATAGTAATCAAGACCCTTACTAATGTAGACACATTACGCTAAGGATGACTTACCATTTCCTAACTCAATGACTAGACTCAACCAATCTACTGTGAGTGTGTGTATAAGCTCAGATAGGTTACATTACTGGTTACCCAACCAAGATATTCTCCTGAGTGATACTTCCCCTTTGCCTGGAGGAATGAACATATACCTACATCCACATTCTCAAAATATGCCCAAGGTAGTAAGCTATTCAACAAAACATGCATTACACATAATACATCTCATAGTTTGAATATTAATTCAATAACCTTCCATTTCACCTACATGAATTTCATCACATTACATTAAATGAGATAACATTCATTCTTAATGCATTGATAACAAAGT
Source organism: Sequoia sempervirens (assembly GCA_007258455.2). Lineage (NCBI taxonomy): Eukaryota > Viridiplantae > Streptophyta > Pinopsida > Cupressales > Cupressaceae > Sequoia > Sequoia sempervirens. Next base: position 87,071 of record VDFB02277432.1, read on the forward strand.
GCAAGCACAATTAATTCATCCATAGAATTCACATTACATTCACATTTACCCTACATAGTAATAGTAAATAGTAATTACACAATTGGGGTGGAACATACTTCCCCTCTTGTGAATCATCGTCCTCGATGATCTATAGCACTTTAACATATAGATAAAGTCAAATAAAGTTTTACTTACCATTCTCAAAATATGTAAGATTTATAAAAAAATATTCCTATGTGGCATCACTCCTTGCAACCTTGTCCCTCTTGGACTTTGCATCGAGTGTCCTTGCCATCACATAGGGAAAAATTGTATGCCTCACACATACTTACTCTCTCAAAGAGCTTACATGCTGCATTCACAATATCGTTTATGTACATCCCATGTACAATAATATCCGAATAACATATGACACCTATACTATAGTTACTGGAAAGCACATTCTCATTGGCCCACAAAATTATCCTTAGTATAATCCAAATAGAAAAGGAATATTGATGCATTGCGCACTACACCGTGGGTCCCATCCTTCCCTTTGGTATTTACACCTTCAGATAACTGAGAATCCAAGTTCACCCATCTCTTACTTATCTTTTTACTTTAGCCAAAAGTAATTCTCTTGTCCACTTGTCTATCTTGAGCACAACATTGCTCTTGGACATTTGTCAATTCCGATACTACTTTCATACTTAAGCTTTGTATCGACAAAGTTTAATTGATCTCTTTGATCTATTACTTCTTTTTGATAAACTATCAAGTCTAAGGTTAACCCTATTTCTTAGCCTATTTCAGTCTATAAGAGTTTCCAACCTTCCTCTCCATATAATGGATCAAACCTCGATATTTGAAGTATACAAGTACTCAACAAATCGTTCACTATTTGGTTTTCCTCTTTTTCCTATTTGGCTATAATAATATATTGCACATTTGTTCAATTGAATGTCTCGTAGTATGATCATGGTCCATACAACTTTATCATTATTTGCTTGTTCTCAACTAAGACAACCTTCTCAGGATTACTAAGCAACTACCTCGCACATTATATTATTTAGGACCGAAATCCTATAAGTCAAGCTTCCAACCACATTGGTTACCTTGTTGAGTTTTTCCACCATAACATTATGTCAGCTTCGCTAACATAGATAGATCAAATTGTCTTGCATTCTACCACTACCCCTCTATAATCTCAAGAGAGTACACATATCCTTCCAATTATGACATCTTGTCTTCATTTTTTGGCATACTAGACATTATCTTGCTATATACTCAACAACATCTTACTCCATCTTTTTCTAGGTTTTAGTGGTTTCTCACCTGACAAATAACTCTATCACTCCAATGTCTTACCTCTGACATCAAATTTATCATTCCATCCCTTAATTCTCCAAAATTTTAGGTACATTGGCTCTTTTATATCCCATATTAGTGTATTCTTTGACTAAGTGAAAACCTATTTTGTGGTCTCATTCTACATTTAATTACGAAGTAATAATGGTTAGGAGTTTTGCGAAGATAAATCCTATTTATATTAGGACATCCATATCATGGATTTCTTCTATCCTTAGATTATTTTCAAAGATGTAATCCATCTTTCAACTCAATCTAATTTTACCAATATGAATTGGTACTAATTTCAAGTATTAATCCTCGTTCAATCATGTTGGTGCCTAGTAGATATCAAATTTAATTGTATACCTAATTATCAAGCACAAAATTTTCTCGTTAGCTCAAGTGATTCACTTACTCACTTAGGTGAGTCTAAATCTCAGTATACCCTAATCTTTGGATTAATTCATCAACCAATGACTAGTCTGATTATATAGGTTACTCTAACCATATACATTCCAATCAAGACCAAATGTACAACTCAACCAAGTAAGTTATTCCCAACCTATAGGTGTTAATGAGTAGTCCAATACATATCCCAACCCAATAGGTAAAACTTAACCTAATGTTTCCCTCTTTAATCAAATGAACTTCTCATCCCAAATTTGATTATTCTTACCCTAGGGTTTCATTTGAATATAAAGTATGATCAAATGATCATCTCTGTAAAGATATTTTGACGTGGTTCACATAACATCACATCGTATCTTACATACCTTCTCTATGGATTTATAGCCAAACCTTATCATCCCTAAGGTTTTCTATCATAGTTAGATAATAGTGCCAAGTCGCTTCACGACATTGACATATCTCACACTATACACATAGTCTAACTATCTAAGAATAGATCAACAATAGCTATTCCTCATAAGGCAATAGGAGTAGTAAGACACTTTCATACAAATCACGAGTAATCTAGATCTTCCCTTGCCAATCCCATAGGAAATGATCTTCCCTTTCATGATCAAATTATCTATGTATCCTTTTCTAAGGCATCAATGATAATGTTATTTGATCTTTCAATCAAATAATTTATATAAGGTATGGGATGATAATAGGTCATAATCCTTGACCTTTCCATTTATCTTTCTCCAAAAATTCCCATATCTTATCCTTGTGGTCATGGTATACATGACTTAATGGACATCATGACTTACGAAGTAATTTTTTTTTCCAAATTGAATACATATCCATGTTTTTCATTGGGTAGGGTACTTAATCCAAGTCAATACACTCTCTTCCTTCCCCCCTTAGTGTTTCCATGACATTAATTTGACTTAAGGTTGAACTCCTAGCATTTTTTTGCTTTCATGAAATGATTTGTCAATCCTTGTTGTTGTTGGTATGTGGCGACTAATCATGCTACATTGTACACTCTTCATGTATCCTCGCCGGGGTCCGGGGTCGATCTGGGCCTCGAGTGGGGGTTTGGGGGCAATAGCCCCTAAGAAAATTTTTTTTCTTACTTTTTTGCAGCATCAACAAAAAAGGAAAAATCACCAAAAATGGGAAAAACCCGACTTTGTAGAACCCTAATCTAGAAGCTTCTAAGCTTGTTATAAGGGGTTGGGATGGGAGTTACAATATGTGAAAAAAAATGCAATTATTCGTGAGATTGTAATAAGTTTTTCATTGGATAATAAAATCATTGGATGGCTGTGGTTTTGTGGATGTAGCCCAGAATGGGTGAATCACGTTAAATTCTCTGTGTTTTGTTTTTGCTATAATTTTTCTATGTGTTTTATTTCTCTGTTTTATTGATCAAATATTCATTTAATTGTTAGATATATGCCTTCTAACCCTAACAGTTGTTGGCTTTCTATTTCCCTTTTCTTGCCTCAATGGCATACCTTGAATATACTTTTTCCTAGAGTTAGATTCATTGTGGATTTCTATCTCATAGATTCAATAATTGGATCATTAATAAAAGATCTATTTCATAATAACTAGCAACCTTACAAGCTAAGAGGTTCTCTATTATTCCAATTCTCTTTCCAATATTCTTTTTAGTGGAGGAATATCCATACTCACAAGATTTTTTTTGTTGATGTACTTTTCAACTTAGAGTGTTGTTTCCTTACAACTTCTATTGATTTGACACATAATGTCACACTATATTCCATTTCCTTTTGGAACCTCTAAACATATGTTAGTTTTTTTTGACATGTTAGTGAGTTCTACTTATACTCTAACCAATCTATGTACTATCCAAACCTTTTTCAGATCAATACGATTTACCTTTTCAAGCTTCTTTCTCACACTCACCTTTCCAAGTGAGGTTGTCCCAACTCTTGGTAACTTGTAACCTTAAACACTCTAAGGTTGTTTGGTTTATTTTTCTCATCTTAATCAAATCTACAAAGTGTTCTCTTCAATTTTGGTTGGTGGAAACATGTCCACTTTGTTGATTACTTCTTTTCTGACCATTCTAGTATTTTCCCTTATTCCTAAGGTACTATCTCTTTTCTTACAAGTTCCTAGCCTTGCACATAAGTTAGATTCAAGTCAAGAGTTCTCAAACCTCTTGGATGCCTCCTTCATTGAATACCTACTTCGATCCATATTATGCCAAGAATGTATACTCACAAATTTGTAGTATTCTTCCTAAGTCTAATAATCCTTGACTCTTTGAAGATATAGGTTGCTATCAATAAGGGGGATTCTCTCAATCTTCTCTATCCCTTAGAGTTTTAAATCTATTTCGTATGATGAAGGTATATATTGGTTATTCTTCCTAACCTTCCTACATAACCTGATTGCATAATCTTCCACAATCCAAGGGAATATAATAATAAGTTGTTGGTTTAGGAGTTCCTAACTCTAGGGATGACTTTTAGCTAGTCCCAAACTTTAAACAAGGTTCTAGGAATCTCATATTCCTTTTAATTTCCCCATGTTCTTTTCTCTTGCCATCTTGGCATAAGAAATTTTCTACTTTTATCTTTTGATTAACACTTGCGTAATGAGCTCATATGTTCTAGAGCTGAACCTGGTAGCTCTAATACCACATGTAACAACCTCGGTGTTCTTCACAGTAAAATTTCCAATTTTTTCACCTTAAGTGAATAAATCATGACGCCATGACAAAGCAATAATTTTTTTTCTTCCTATAATGTAAATTACATGCATAATTGAAATAACACAAATTCCAATTTGTCATTGAATTCCAAAGTAATTTTACAAATCTTCCCAAAACATAGATATCATATTGAAAAAATATATCATACACTATTCAATAAGGATTCCATTCTAATATAATAATTTCACAAATTACAATATTCCAAGAATGTACGCAATTACAAACACAACTCCACCAAGCTTTAGAGCATAAGATATAGATGGTCAAAGAATCTTCCTTTCAAAACCTTGGTCTTTTATCGCCTATTGAGGAGGAGAAGCATCACTCAAGCACTTTTCCACCAACCACAGACTCATATGTGGTCCCCTACACATCTATCAACGATAGATGGCCCTACCCTTCGACGAAGGTATTGGTAGGGTAACCTCATACGACATACCACACTGAGCTTAGTGTTGTACCCTACATGAATACGATTTATAACCTGACACTAGGTAACCCTCATGTATTTAAATGGACATGGTGAATTGACAGTGAAGCCTTGGGAAATCACACTACTTTGGCCAAAGTGTTCTCACTCAGTATAATTGAGTGAAGGTCTACCATTCACTTACACTATAGCAAGCTCGTTTTGGCTTAAGGCCATCATATCTATGTTTAGGTAATCCATTTCCATAGGTAAGCTTAATCTCTAGGATAACCTATCTCTTTAACACAAACCTAAGGTAACACAGCTCATTAAGCAAAGTACTAGTTCCCTCCCTTCACCAGACAACAATTCTAGGAGTAACCTACTAGCCATCAAGCATAATCAATTATCTAGCTATGAGTATACCCATGTTTAATCATATCTAGTATAATATTAATACCTATGACAAACATCCCTCCTATCATGGAGTAAATACAAACACAATGCATGGCCTCAATCAAAGAGTTGTCATAACAATAGATTATTCCATTTGAGAGTATAACCTCTTTGACTAAAAGTGTTTAAGCTATGAATAAGCCTTATGCTTCCCATGTTTATTCATATCTATTATGTAATACTTATGATAAACATAATCCTCCTATTATGGAGTAATTACAAGCATTTCACAAACAATATATGCAGCTTCTACTTTCTTTCAAAGTAAACAATACTTTTCTCTAAATGCATGTATTCACAAAAGACTAGTTAAAGTAAACAAAAAATAGTCTTTCAAAGGATAAGACAATTAAAGGAAGATTATCCTCATGCCTGTAATATGCTTTCCAATTGACTAGCTACAACACAATTCTCCCAGAACAACAACTAGCTTAGTTTCGTTCTCTCCAACAAAGTCATAGTAACCTCTAACTCTTAAGTTGGCAAAATTATTCTCTCAAAATAATAATAAACTCTCTATAATTCTGAAAGCTCTCACTCACTATATTAAGTAGAATAATGCATAAAGGAATGCAAATAGAATTAAAAAACTTGCTCAATGAATGTGTCCCAAATAAGTGAACTTGCTCCACTATTTATACAATAGTTTGGAAAACACTCAGCCTACAGTTTAGGCATGAGTTTTGACAAAAAATACCATGCATAGCAACACACAATCCTCAGTTAAAAGGTGGAAAACATATAAACACATACTCATCTAAACAAGCTACAAGTTGACCTTGTTGATTGATAGCAATAAGGGAATAATTCAAATCAACACATGATTGAATTTAGTTTACATTTCATAATGGACATCTATAGGTATAAGGACTCAAAGGTGGAAAGCATCAATATTCTTCTATAGAGTTGGCACTATTTTCATTGTATCTGAAATAGTCAATATCAAATATGCAACACCAAGATTGTAGCGACTAAGTCTTGGTATGAGTCGATTCACACAACTAATCAGTTTGACAAAGTCATCGACTTACTATTCATTACCTTATACATCTTTTATAGATTTTGATATATGCTCAATGACATGGAATTTAGAGTTTACTAAGTCCATGGTGTTTCCACAAAAGGCGTCGACTTAGTATTAACCTATACATTGACTTAATGGTTGGTCATTGTTTTACAAATTACAAACTCTTCATACATGGTAGCAAGAGTATTATTCGTCCCCTTAAGCATAGTCACAAGTATTACCTATTCGGCCTCTTAAAGCTTGAATAAGTCTCAGTTTATGCGTTACATATTTTAATACTATTATGGCTTGTTTTCTTCTATTCTCAAGCATTCCACGTATTCATCAATACATTATTATTTGTAGCTTTGAATACCCAACACTACTCTTTACATGCAATGTAATAATCTCTCTATTATGTGCTATATTGGATAAAGCTTCCAAGCTTTATGCGTTAGGATATAAACACCATGTATTATCATTCAAATCGATAATGAATACATATATTAAGTAGGTCAAATATGCATATATCGACCTCCACCTATATTCATCATATGGTTATAAATATATACATTTGTATATGTACTTATGCATATATGTGCATACCAATAAATAGCATTAACGCTATCTCTCATATATTTATGTATATGTATATATATACTAATATATATTTATATCCCAAGTCAGTCAAGTGTGTATACATTTGATATATGAATGTATGCAAATGAGTTAACAATCAAACAATGATAATATATTAAATACATACATACATATATATATATATATATATATTAACACACTCCTCTATATAAGCGTTAACTCTTATGTGTATATATATATGCTTATATCCAATCACGTATATATATTCATATTTGTAAAAAGCAATGAAGCCATAATCCATTTGATAATCAAATGATTACCACCACTTGATTATAGCATCATAACAATCATTTATATACATATATGCATCTCTATATATATGTTGCCATACTTTTATGGACATCCCATTATATCCATCGTACACGTATGCCAACATATGCATATATAAAACCATAGAAACAAGCACAGTAACATGAGGAAGGACTCATAAGCTCAAATAGATAAACGTTATTCAAGCATGCATTAAATAGTAATCAAGACCCTTACTAATGTAGATACATTATGCTAAGGATGACTTACCACTTCCCAACTCAATGACTAGACTCAACCAATCTAGTATGAGTGTGTGTATAAGCTCAAATAGGTTACGATATTGGCTACCCGACCAAGATCTTCTCCTAAGTGATACTTCCCCTCCGCCTAGAGGAATGAACATATACCTGCATCGACATTCTCAAAATATTCTGAAGGTAGTAAGCTATTCAACAAAATATGCATTACACATAAACATCTCATAGTTAGATTATTAATTCAATAACTTTCCATTTCACATACATGCATTTCATCACATTACATTAAATGAGATAACATTCATTCATAATGCATTGATAAGAAAGTGCAAGCACAATTAATTCATCCAAAAAATTCACATTACTTTCATATTTTACCCTACATAGTAATAGTAAATAGTAATTACACAATTGGGGTGTAATAGTGAGTCACCAGTTGAAGCATGCAAAGATTTCTAGGAATAGAACTAAAGTAAAGGAAACAGTTAACTTGAAGCCTTTTCCAAGTTAAACTAGTTGTTCTCATTCATGCTTATCTATTCTTTGGAAATATCAAATGTATAGTTGGAGCTTTTCTTGTTGTTAAATTAGTTAACTGATGTTAGCAGTTAGTTATTTATTTAGTTATCTTTTGTTTAGTTTCAAAAATAAAAGTTTGCATGTTGGCAAGACTAGATGTTAAATGCAAGGAGACTTTAGGGTTCCCTACTCCTTGTTTGTGTATAAATAAGGGCAGCCTTGCCCATTTATTTTTAACCGTTGTTGTGATAACAAATTGTTGAGCCTATTTTTCTTGCAACTTTGTTATTCAGTGTCTGTTCACTTTTGTTTCAAGTATAATCTTGTTTGATCGCATATTGTAAGCCTACTTTTCTATAATTTTCTATCTCAGAAGTGTGTTGTTATAAAATTGAGGAAGGAAATCTCATGCTTATTGATCTACTGTCTCAATCTATTTCAATACTTTGTCTTATGTTTTTCTTTTGTAATCTTTATTTCAAATTACATCTAATAAATACAATGAGTCTTTGGGTGTGTTCTAGTAGAAATTTTAGTTAAGCTTTTGTGTCAAATCAATTGTTCCTTGTTTACTTCTAATTCCTAGGCTCTGAATTTACTTGAGTTATTAGAAGCATTATTAGAATAGGCTTAGTTGTAGTTTGAATTTATAAAACTAGAGAAAACCTCAATTGCAATGCAAAGTGTTTTATAACCTTGTGCTCTCAACGAAAAAATAAAAAGATTTGAATTAGTTTGGTATTTCTTTTTAATCATAATTAGCGAAGAGGGAGCTTTCGCTCCTAATTTGAAGAGCACTCTAACTGTGCATAGTTGTTCATTCCTAATCCGCATTCTAGAGGTGCGAATTGAAATACCAACACATTCCATAACATAGCCCCACCATTCCCCTTTATTTTGGACTCTCTTGTCCTCTATCACTAGTCTCATCTCATTTAATGGGTTCCCATGCTTTCACATGGTGCTTGTATTGGCACCTTGCCTCTTGTCCCTCTTATCACTTTATTTCATTATTTTATTTTTATCCCTTTCCATACTTGCAATATTTAGTAGGGAGGTCGTTGACGAGGATGTGACATCCCTCCCACCATACCATTCCCTATCTCCCTCACAAATACACAACCTATCTCCACCTACACCTCCTTATCACCCTAACTCTCTTTATACCTACCTCTCCTACCCTATCTCTCTCCACTTACCCCTTCCTCTCTCCCTAACTCTCTCTATACCTATCTCTCCCACCCTACTACTCCCTATCTCCCTCCTTCCCTCTTTCTCTCCCTCCTTTATCCCTCCCTCCCTACTACTCTCTCTCTCTCTCTCTCTCTCTCTCTTCCTTCCCGTATCCCAAACACACATAACCTCTCTCCACCTACCCCTTCTTCCCTCCCACCCTACCACTCCCTATCTCCATTCATTCCTCTTTTTCTCCCTCCACCCATCCCTCCCTCTGTCCCTCACACACACACAACCTCTTTCCACCTAACCCTCCTCTCTCCATAACTCTCTCTATACCTACCTCTCCTACCCTATTTCTCTCCACCTACCCCTCCCTCCTTAACTCTCTCTATACCTATCCATCCTTTCCTACCTCTCTCTATGTCCCTTCTTCCCTATTTTTCCACCTCCCTCTCTCCTTCCCACCCTACCAATCCCTATATCCTTCCATCCCTCTCACTCTCCCTCCCACCTTACCAATCCCTATCTCCCTTCTTCCCTCTCTCTCTCTCCCTCCCTTTATCCCTCCCACCCTACCACTTACTATATCCCTCACACATACACAATCTCTCTCCACCTACCCCTCCCTTTCTCCCTAACTCTCTCTATACCTACCTCTCCTACCCCACCTTTCTCCACCTACCCCTCCCTTCCTCCCTAACTCTCTCTATACCTATCCCTCCTATCCTACCTCTTTTTATGTCCCTCCTTCCCTCTTTTTGTCCCTCCCTCTCTCCCTCCCACCCTACCAATCACTATCTCCCTCCTTCCCTCTCTCTCTCTCCCTCCCACCTTACCAATACCTATCTCCCTCCTTCCCTCTTTCTCCCCCTCCCCCTCCCTCTATCCCTCCCACCCTACCACTCCCTATCTCCCTCAAACATACACAACCTCTCTCCACCTACCCCTCCCTCTCTACCTAACTCTCTCTATACCTACTTCTCCTACCCTACCTATCTCCACCTATCCCTTCCTTCTTCCCTAACTCTCTCTATATCCATCCCTCCCACCCTACCACTCCCTATATCCCTCCTTCCCTCTTTCTCTCCCTCCCTCTATCTCTCCCACCCTACAAATTTTTATCTCCCTCCTTCCCTCTCTCTCCCCCCTCCCTCTCTCCCTCTCACATACACAACCTTTACCTACCCCTTCCTCCCTTCCTAACTCTCTCTATACTAGGTATAGTTTTAATGTTCATGAGTAAAACCATACTATGGAAGCAAAGTCCTTCAAATACTCTTGGAGCTCCTCTTCATTATTTTCCATGTAGATATTTATGTTCTCGAAGATAGCGGCTCTAAGATGATCCAAAAGGTTGTCCTCCACTGTGGGGTATGAAATGATCAAGTAAGTGTGAAATTTACTTCATATGGTTCTCAAAAAACTCAGGTAGCTCCTAAATGTTTAGTGAAAAGAATATCCTACAACACAACATATGTCATTCAAACAACCACCTCAACACTGCTTTTTTCTACATATTTCTCGCAATAAGCTTCCTTGTTGCTCCTCCACTGCTTGCTTAGACAACAACCACATAATGACAATCCCATACTTGGGTTGATTCGTTGCCTATTTCAAATAATCCTTTGTATGACTTCTCAATTCTATATTTGATACTATAGTTTGCAAGAAACACTTTGACAAATATTGAACACTTTTTAGAGTGTATTGCATTATGTGAGTAACAAAATACTCTAAGGGTTTCCACCACCAATCTCTCCAACAAAAGATACGACTTTATCCTCTTTTCATGGAAATTGACTGTGTTGTCTCAAGTGAAAAACCATCTTAGCTCTAATACCACTAATACCTAACTCTCTGTATACCTATCCCTCCCACCCTACCAATCCCTTTCTCCCTCCTTCCCTCTCTCTCTCTCCCTCCCACCTTACCTCTCTCTCTCTCTCTCCCTCTCCCTCTCCCTCTCCCTCTCTCCCTATCTCTATTTCTTTTTCTAGATTTTTTAATAATAATACAATATATAATATATATTAAATATAATACTATAATAAATATATAATATAATATAATATTGTAATAAATAATTTAATACATAATATATATTAGATTATGTTTTAATTTTGATATAATGGATATTCATTTTATCTATAAAATAGATATTCATTTTGTTCAATACATGTACTCATTTTGTTCTCCAAAAATATTATATAGAGAGAGACATGCCAGGTATGATTTAAGTTTGACATAATGGATATCCGTTATGTTCAACACGGGTACCCATTTCATTTTGTGTAAAGTTTTTTTTCACTTATGTGAAAACAAGCTTCACAAAAATGGATATGCATTTTGCTTTCCATAATGGATATTCGTTTTGCTTTCCAAAATAGTTTTTTTTTGTAAAGCTTATTTTTGCATACAATACAAGCTTTTTGTAAACAAATATGAATAAAATGGATATATCTGTTTTACTTTATAAAATAGATATTTGTTTCATTTGAGTGGAAAAAATGACTAATAATCCATTTTGACTGTTCCAATGGTCCCTATATTCTCTGTTCTGTTAGGAATGCCATGATTTTTGTACATTACATACAAGATTTCACTTTTTGAGCACTCTTTTACACAAAATTTTATCCTTTCAATCATCAAGGTACTTGTTTGAGTTGGGATAATGGGAAGCAAAAATTGTCATAAAGTTAAAAAGAAGAGGAAATGTCAAGTGGAAGAAATTGAGGCAAGTAGGGAGAAAGATAGAGTACGAAAGAGGGTGGATAAAAGGTATGTCAAATTATCTTTAAGGAGAAGGATCCTCTTTGCCTTTAAATAAAATTGAAAGTGACCATGATATTAAATTTGAAAATATTGAATAAGAAATTGAAATTGAAACTTTAGAACAGGAGATTGAGAAACAAAATGTTGAACATGAAATTGTAAATGTTGAGCATGAAACTGAAAATCAAAATGTTGAACACGAAATTGAAATTGAATTTTTTGAACATGAAATTGAGAGACAAAATATTGAACATTAAATTATAAATTTTGAGCATGAAATTGAAAATATTAATGTTGAACATAAAATACATGAAATAATGAATGTTAATGTATCTCCAAATTACACAAGAAGAGAGGATCTTTGTGAAGAAGAAAATGAAATCCTAAATCTGTCTATTTGTAATGACTCCAATGAAAATGCTCAACATTCAAGAACCCTAAAATTCTTACTTGAAATAGATGAGAACATAATATATAAACTTGATGGAAAAATGTCATCATGAATAGTTTGGTTGTGGGCTACCCAAATGTTCAATCGATACTTTTCCAATAAGACATTAACCAAACAATGCCAATTTTTTGTAAAATTGCTAAAGCATACAAAATGAGACCATTATTAAAAAAATTGAAGATTCTTGTGACCAAAAATTCAAACAAAAATAATATTATTGTCAAAAATCAATTTAATTCTCTCAATTCTATTGGAAGACTAGTAAGGAAAGAGATAAGAGAGCTGATTTTAGAGTAATCACAACCTCATTAGTAAGCCATCATTTGAGAAAGGATTTTTTAATGAGGAAAACTTGTGTTGATTTAACCCTAAATAGTAAAATATTTTCTAGAGCACTCTAAAAAAGAGGAAGAATCGATAGTCCTCTTCAAAATGATACATTGGATTTTAGTGGGAGGCTTCCACGTGTTGATAGGAAGCTAAAAAATAATATAAAGGATGAAATTCAACAATTTTGGAAATCTCAGTCCAGAGTATCACCCAATGCAAAGGATGCTTTAAAATTAAGAATTGGAAATCAAGACCATACACCGCATCCTAAACATTTCAGAATGTAGCCAAACAATATTGTACAAACAATTTTGTGAAACACATCCAAATTTGCAAATCTCATAAAGGGCTTTTGAATCTTGTAAGGCAATTTATTATGTATCTCTTAATATTCATAATAAAAGTTGTTGTAAATACCATGTAGAGTTTTCAATGTATCATGAACTATTATGCTATATTTGTTCTACTTTGCATACTAACAAAATTTTGTAGGAGTGTGGTGCAATGAAACTTACAAAGTCATCTAAGGACTTGTTGGATTTATTTTTATGTGTTAGAAGTGATGGTTGCTTTTTCTATAGAAATTATTCTTTAATGAGAAGTGTTTGCAATATGGTGGTTTATCAAAGTTTGTAACATGTTTTCATGAGGACAGGGAAAATGATTTTGGAAAGAAAATTGTTGAGAAAAAGATATTTGAGACAGTGAAATACAGTTTGAAGAGTGGAGGTGAAGGTTCTAGATGTGAGTTAGTAACAAGAGAAGTCATTGTTACTTATTTTATTTTATATTTTTTTAAAAATATTTTCTAAAATTATGCAAGGCATAGCCACAGGTCTAGTGGTTGAATCAGAAATTTAGGATGTGTAAGGACTCTTTTCCAATTGGAAGTATTATATCCATGGTCGATTTCACAGAAAATTGCACACTACGACCACAAAATGAGGTACAATATCAATATTACAATTCTATTTAAATTGCTATTTTTTCCCACATCACATATAGGCATGCCCTTGATAGTGTAGAAGAGGATAGGAAGATAATTAGGGAGTACCATTTTTACATGAGTGATGATAGTTCTCATTTTTCAGAGTTTGTGCAACCTTGTAGGAAAAAGATATTGCAATGGGTCAACATCTCATTTGGTTAGATAAATACATGGGTCAATTCAAGAATGCTTGTATGTTTTATTGGTTGAGTAGAATGCATGTATAGAGAGGTGTACCTCATATTTAGAGTTTTTTGAAGTTGGGCATAGAAAAGGTTCAAGCATGATGGAGCAGGTGCATGTGTGAAGATAGCTTTGGTTAAGGAATAAATGAAGATTAGAGGTGGTGCAACATTCAATGATGCATGTTCTATTATTGATTGGTGTAGTTATACATTGTCACAAGGAGGTATGCTTGATTTAGAAGTGTGCAGGTTCTTTTGGTTGGTTGATAAGGTGACATCCACATATAATTCTTAAGTAGTGATTCCTAATCTTCCATCATATTTGGTTTGAGAGAATGTTCAATTAAAACTTTCTAGTTCATGTTGCTTATGCTCAATAATTTGTGTATGTTTATATGCAGGTCTACTACACTCAATTTTGGAGCAAGAAAAGGTTACAATGATAATAAATTCACCATATATTATTAATGTGACATCTATGATATAATTATAAGTAGTGATTCAAAATCTTGCATCATATTTAATTTGTAGTTCATGTTGCTTATGCACAAAAATTTATCTATATTTATATGTACCTATCTATTTATTTTTTGAGAAGTGAGTGATGATGAGTGGCTTCTAAAAGGAAAACAAAAAGGATCACCTTAGGGTGGTAGAGATGAGAATGGCATGTAGCCATAGAGAGGGAAACATGATATGTATAAATTTTTTTACACTTTAGAGTGGTAGAGATAAGAATGACATGTAGCTATAGAGAGGGAAATATGATATGCATAAAATTTTTACACTTTAGAGTGGTAGAGATGATATGCATATGATTTGTACACCTTAGGGTAGTGCTTTGATGTATTTAAACATGAGGACATTGAAGATATGATATGCATGTTATTAGTTATAGTTACATGATGGATGTGACGTTTTATGTGTATGCTAAGAATGCACATGGTATGTAGCTATATTGACAAGTGTAAACGATTTCACAATGCATGTATGTATTTTCATGAATCTCAAGTGTAATATCATATGTTTTTTTGTATGTTCATGAATGTCAAGTGTATTCTTGTTCATGTGTAAGTATTTCATGTGTATGCTCAAAAGGGTCGTAAGAGTCTATACTAGAATAGTGCACTCTAAAATGATTAGGTGACTTGGAGAATGAACATAGCCCTTCCCTAGCATTTAGATGCTCACTTGGACATGTTGGCACAATCGATTTTGGTCTAGGATGCATGAAACAAAAATATGCTTGTTGCCAAATTTGCACTGCTCTCTACTAATGCTTTTTGCGAGTTTCCATTTTAAGTTGGCGTGGCCAAACAATGTTGAGTAGACCACAAATGAGAGAGGATTATGTGGAGTGATTCCATATGGAATTGTACATGTAGAAAAAAAATGTTAGGTGCCACAAGCTCAGAGAACCAATGCATCATAGTTTGGTAGTTTTTTGCTCTTAGGGCTCTTAAGAGACTATGTCATCCAATAGTGCACTCTGAAATGATCAAGTGACTTGGAGAAAAAACAAAGCCATTCCTTGGAATCTAGCTGCCCACTTGGAAATGTTGGCGCAGTTAGTTTTGGTCTAGGATGCACAAAACAAAAAATATGCTTGTTGCCAAATTTGCACTGCTCTCTACTGATGCTTTTTGCAAGTTTCCATTCTGAGTTGGCATGGCCAAACGGTGTTGAGTAGACCAAAAATGAGAGATTTTTATGTGGAGGGATGCATATGGACTTGTACATGCAGACAAAAAATTGTTAGGTGCTATGAGCTCCTAGAACTAGTCTATCATAGTTTGAGTTATTTGCTCTTAGGGCTCTCAAGAGACTATGTTAGAATATTGCACTCCAAAATGATCAAGTGACTTGGGGAAAAAATAGAGCCCTTCCATGGTATTTATTTGTCCACTTAAACATGTCAAAATAGTTGATTTTGGTCTAGGATGCACGAAACAAAAAAATATGCTTATTTTCAAATTTAAACTACTCTATATTGACACTTTTTGCAAGCTTCCATTCTAAGTTGGAATGGCCAAACAATGTTGAGTTGAAAAAAATGAGAGATGCTTATGTTAAGGGATGCCATATGGACTTGT